>VYZU01073238.1:0-16734 GCA_013401355.1 Ceyx cyanopectus | reverse complement strand
ATAATTGTATCTGGACTGGTAATAATTCTTTGATTAGACTATTAAAATTTGATTTAGACTATTCATAAATCCTCATCTTTACATATAGGGTGTTATTTGCTTTTTTTAACAGACTTACCACAACACGCCTGGGGTTGCCCTCAGCTGTGTGGCAACGAAAGGCCACGTAGAGCTTTCCTAAATCTTGTCTTCTGAAACAACAGAGCTGAATGGACAGCCAGGGCAAAGAAGAACCCCAGGAATGTGTTTTCAAAGTCTAAGGAAAACTAATTTTCCACAGATTCACAACCTTCATTTCACCACTTCCCAGAAACATTCTCACAGTTCGATTTCCACAGTGTGGGCACTTGCAAGATTGGATTTGCTAATTTCCCACAACAGAAAACTAAAAAGCTGGATCATAAAAGCAGTCCAGAGTGTCCTCATAGAATATTAGTTGGTCTGCTTATGTCCAAGAGACACAGATAAACTTACTTTGATGCTCTGTACATGTACAGAAGCAGAAATCAGTTATAATACCATGAAATCTGAACTAGCCAAAACAATGTTTTAGACTAGATACAAGATCTGAGACACATACTCTTGTTGCTTAGCTACAGAAGTTTTCCAGCAGAGAATGGAACATGTGTCTCTGACCAACATGAGTGTATAAACTGAATATTTGTCAAATTAATTCTTGGAATTCATGCCACCTGCACCCTGAGTATTCAGGAGATTGTTGAGAAACCCTGAAACTTTCAGAACTGTGAAATATGAAAATGACTTCTTGGGGTCAATGACATAAACTTGCAGGAGCTGAGCTCATGAGCCTGTTATTTGTTACAGAAGCAAAACTGTGAGATTGCACTAAAGCATCATCTGTTGTTCCCTGGTGCTCCTTCCAGCCTGGAGCTCTGGATTACACTTGTAACTGGAAGAGGGAATACGAATGAAACTCAGATGAAGAACACAACGTGAAAGAGACAAAAACTTCCTGAAAAGCCTATGGTGTGACTTTCCTTTGGAAATAAATGATCACAGTGGAAGGAAATAAATTATCCCCTTTGAAGCAGAACCTGTTCAAGACTAAACTTGATCACACCTGCACATGTCCTCAGTGTATGACTGGTGAGCCATGACAGACATGTATCAGGTCAGTGATGCTGACACTGGCAGATGGAGACTTTTTTTCCAGCAGAACTCCCTGAATAATGGTATGTGGTAAGTGCTGCAGGAAAGATTATGTTTAGCTAAATGTGACTGGACATGAAGAGTGATAGGAATTTACTCAAGGGGATTGATTCATTAATATGTGAAACAGAAAAGTATTAAGGGGCTGCAGCACAGGCCAAACCTTCCCCATTATTTTTGCTAGGTGGTTTGGATTGAGTTTTTGTTTGGAATAAAGAGAAACTAATTACTCATCTCAGATAAGGGCCTGTTCCAGCCTTCTAATTCTCCAGCAGTGACTCAATTGCTCATTTAATTTTAGAAACCAGCAGCAATGGCCAGGTAGGTCAACACAACTGCAGTAACAAGCCAAAAGGCACTGGGGAGCATTCTGTGGCCATGGTGCAACAAGAAGCCATCACCACACACCCCTCATGGACACAAGCAGCTTTGTGGCTTCTTCTACCACTCAGCAGCCTTGTGAAAGCACTCGGGGAAACACTCAGCTCTTTGGACAACTGGGCATTGTTTGAAAGCACCATTCCAAGCAAGGGGGTGGAATCCTGAGAGAGAAGTGGAGGCAAGGATCTAGGTGTAGTGACTGTGGGATGCCACATACGAACCTAGCAGGTATGACCAGTCTCATCTGCTTCTAGACAGTGTGACCGAGCTGTTTGTATCCAACACCATTTTCCACTGAGTGTAGAGTCTTTGAACTCAGCTTGGCCTCAGCCTCAAAACATTTAAGGGACAATGCCCGTGAGTGTGTCACTCCTGAACTTCTCGGAGAAAACAGCTTTTATATTCTAAAGAGAGGGATCAGGCCGTTAGCTGCAGGGTGCCCTTCAGTCTCTGGAATCACTCTGCCCAGCAAAGCAACTGAGCCTTCTCTTAACCAGTTCTCTCCATGAATCCTGCTTGGATTTCAAAACGCCATCCTCTGGTTTGTTTGGAATATCACACAGTGGGAAAAGAACTCCAGATGAAACAGCTGCTGCCTTGATTTGGTAGCTCTCTGGATCAGAGCTGCTATTAGAAAACACTGGCAGTAAATTTAGGGCTACACTATTGCCTGAGGTGACTCCAGGCAAATAGATGTAAAAGCCCTTCTTGTTTCTAAACAGCCTGGTGTGTTGCTGCTGCAAAGGAGGCACTTTAAAAGACCTGGGCTACTAAACTAGTTTAGGATTACATTACAGAGAAGAGTCTTAAGATACTGAGAGTCTTTAGAGGCAGATGAGAACCCATGAGCAGCTGTGTCAGTCAAGCCCTTGTGTTCCCAGCACCAATTCCCTGAAAGCTCTCTCAAGATGGGCTTCATGGGATGATCCTGTTAATTCACCAGGGAGAACTCACTCTCTGAGTGAGTTCTGTGTGCCTCTGTGTGGAAGTGCAGAGTTTCACAGAGACTGAAGAGGCTGATAAGCTCTTAGTGAGATTTTCCATAACAGTGAAATAGCTTTTAAAGTTTAGCTCTCCCATCCCTGGAAAATTGCTTACATTTGCAACTCACAACGAGGCTGTAGCTCAAAAATGCTTTAAAACCCATCTGTCCCTTGCCCCATCTTTCAAACCAGATGCTTTTTGGGGGTGCTTGTGGTTTTTTGGGAGGGTTGTCTAATGCTGAAAACAGAATTTTGTATTTCCCTCTTGGTGTGACTCAAGACAGGAAGATCTGGTTCTGCCCTGTGGCCAGCACTTGTAATAACGAGAGTTCTTCACTGGGGTTACTTCAGTTCAAAGTCATTACACAAATGCAGCCTGCTGCTTTATCACCCAGCAAAATGCAGCCACTTCTAGGATGAAATGGAGGAAGTGTTTTCATAGCAGAGATCAGAGGATACCTGAGAACAGAAGATATCTGAGGTAAAAACAAAGAAATAGCCCGTGTATGAGAGAGTAAGGCTGCAACACCGTGCAGCAGCTGCCAGTCAGAACCACTGTATCCTGTTGGCAATTTGTTTCAAAGCAGGTAGCACTGGAGTGTTTTGCCGAGGAAGGATCAGGACAGGCTGAGGCGGTTCAGAAAGAACAAGCACTGTCAAAGCACTAGTGCAAATGGGATCTCCCAGTCTCATGGGAAGAGATTGGAAAGATGAGAGATGTAAAAAGGAAAGAGCAGTTCCAGTGGAGCAGATACTTTGCCTGTTAGACGATGAAGAGAAGCATGAAAAGTACAGCTGCTTCTGACACAGCAGGCATGTGAAGGTCAAGGAACTGGAGAATTCTCAGTGTGCAGTGATCCTTAATAGAACACATTTTGTGACTGTCTGACAGGACCTTCTCGTAAGAGCTGAACATAATCTAACAGAACAGCTATAATTATGGCACAAATTATTCAGGGAAAATGTAGAGACTTGCTTCCTTCACTTGTTTCCTGGGTAATGCTAAAGTGAGCAGGCATCTGGGATAAGCAAAATCAGGGAAACCATCTCCACTACTTTAGTTACTTGCATTCCAGTCTCCTCCCTATCAAGTACCATGGTAGGTCACCACGCAGCTGCAGGACTCGGAACATTGTACATTTAAAGATGAAACATACAAACACGAACCCAAAACAGATGCCTCCAAGAGATACTCAGTCAATGGGCATCCTAAAGACCCTGCCACAGTGAACTCAAGAGAGATGATTGTCTTAGCAGGTTTGGAGTGGGGGGGTAGGCTGAAGGAAAATTAGGTGCAGGTGCTCACCAGACTCCACCCATTTCTATCAGCCAGACTCTATCTATCCATAACAAAATGGCAATTAGCAGTTTTGCAGCTCTCCAGAATGGATCTGTCTTTCTTCTTTTCACCAGCAGTCTAGTAAGGGATGTGGGTTAAATCTGAAAAAACAATGATGGCAAGTCCACTCTGCTGAGCTGACTGGGGTGTGGTTTTGAAATCTGGTTCACATTTTTTGAAACCACAGAAAACAAGGAATCCACATAAATTCTGGGATATGAGAGATGACCATTCAAGAACAGTACTGGCCACTGTGAACTTGTCATGACTTTGGAGATACAACTCCTTGAATNTGTGGGATGCCACATACGAACCTAGCAGGTATGACCAGTCTCATCTGCTTCTAGACAGTGTGACCGAGCTGTTTGTATCCAACACCATTTTCCACTGAGTGTAGAGTCTTTGAACTCAGCTTGGCCTCAGCCTCAAAACATTTAAGGGACAATGCCCGTGAGTGTGTCACTCCTGAACTTCTCGGAGAAAACAGCTTTTATATTCTAAAGAGAGGGATCAGGCCGTTAGCTGCAGGGTGCCCTTCAGTCTCTGGAATCACTCTGCCCAGCAAAGCAACTGAGCCTTCTCTTAACCAGTTCTCTCCATGAATCCTGCTTGGATTTCAAAACGCCATCCTCTGGTTTGTTTGGAATATCACACAGTGGGAAAAGAACTCCAGATGAAACAGCTGCTGCCTTGATTTGGTAGCTCTCTGGATCAGAGCTGCTATTAGAAAACACTGGCAGTAAATTTAGGGCTACACTATTGCCTGAGGTGACTCCAGGCAAATAGATGTAAAAGCCCTTCTTGTTTCTAAACAGCCTGGTGTGTTGCTGCTGCAAAGGAGGCACTTTAAAAGACCTGGGCTACTAAACTAGTTTAGGATTACATTACAGAGAAGAGTCTTAAGATACTGAGAGTCTTTAGAGGCAGATGAGAACCCATGAGCAGCTGTGTCAGTCAAGCCCTTGTGTTCCCAGCACCAATTCCCTGAAAGCTCTCTCAAGATGGGCTTCATGGGATGATCCTGTTAATTCACCAGGGAGAACTCACTCTCTGAGTGAGTTCTGTGTGCCTCTGTGTGGAAGTGCAGAGTTTCACAGAGACTGAAGAGGCTGATAAGCTCTTAGTGAGATTTTCCATAACAGTGAAATAGCTTTTAAAGTTTAGCTCTCCCATCCCTGGAAAATTGCTTACATTTGCAACTCACAACGAGGCTGTAGCTCAAAAATGCTTTAAAACCCATCTGTCCCTTGCCCCATCTTTCAAACCAGATGCTTTTTGGGGGTGCTTGTGGTTTTTTGGGAGGGTTGTCTAATGCTGAAAACAGAATTTTGTATTTCCCTCTTGGTGTGACTCAAGACAGGAAGATCTGGTTCTGCCCTGTGGCCAGCACTTGTAATAACGAGAGTTCTTCACTGGGGTTACTTCAGTTCAAAGTCATTACACAAATGCAGCCTGCTGCTTTATCACCCAGCAAAATGCAGCCACTTCTAGGATGAAATGGAGGAAGTGTTTTCATAGCAGAGATCAGAGGATACCTGAGAACAGAAGATATCTGAGGTAAAAACAAAGAAATAGCCCGTGTATGAGAGAGTAAGGCTGCAACACCGTGCAGCAGCTGCCAGTCAGAACCACTGTATCCTGTTGGCAATTTGTTTCAAAGCAGGTAGCACTGGAGTGTTTTGCCGAGGAAGGATCAGGACAGGCTGAGGCGGTTCAGAAAGAACAAGCACTGTCAAAGCACTAGTGCAAATGGGATCTCCCAGTCTCATGGGAAGAGATTGGAAAGATGAGAGATGTAAAAAGGAAAGAGCAGTTCCAGTGGAGCAGATACTTTGCCTGTTAGACGATGAAGAGAAGCATGAAAAGTACAGCTGCTTCTGACACAGCAGGCATGTGAAGGTCAAGGAACTGGAGAATTCTCAGTGTGCAGTGATCCTTAATAGAACACATTTTGTGACTGTCTGACAGGACCTTCTCGTAAGAGCTGAACATAATCTAACAGAACAGCTATAATTATGGCNTTTGCAGCTCTCCAGAATGGATCTGTCTTTCTTCTTTTCACCAGCAGTCTAGTAAGGGATGTGGGTTAAATCTGAAAAAACAATGATGGCAAGTCCACTCTGCTGAGCTGACTGGGGTGTGGTTTTGAAATCTGGTTCACATTTTTTGAAACCACAGAAAACAAGGAATCCACATAAATTCTGGGATATGAGAGATGACCATTCAAGAACAGTACTGGCCACTGTGAACTTGTCATGACTTTGGAGATACAACTCCTTGAATGAAAGGGAGATGGTGGGAAATCAGGAGTAGAAGGGAGGGGGTACATCTTCCCTGAGGTAAAAGTGATGCTGAGTTTCATCTGGTGGGATATGGGGGAGAAATGTTTTCAGGTGCATGCTACTGCAGCAGTGCTGTTACACGGTGTGAGATTAGAGCAATGTTGTGATGTTTGCTACATGTACAAGAGATACTGATCTGTAAGGACTTCAGCAAAGCACAAGTAGCAGATGCATGACTCACCCCATTTTTGCTACAGAATTAGTTCTGTGCCTGTCTTGTGTCAGACTGTTCTGTGAAACCACTTCCTTAATTTACTTTGTCTAGATGTCACAGCTTAATCACTTGGTGTTGAAACCAAATCTGGGGTTACAGTAAGTCATTCACCTTATGTTTGAAAGCAGGGCTGTGTGCACAAATTAGAGGCAAGTCTTCAGCCTAGCATCCATATGACTTCATCAGGAATAATGTGCTGTGTTGCAGAATACATTTATATTATGTAGGACAGATTTGTTTAACAGCTCAGCACTAAGCATCTCCAGAGAAATTAAATTGTCAGGGCTCCCTTGCAACTCAGTCCCCACTGAGCACTGGGCAGCTGCATGGCTGGGGGATATGGAAAGAGCTGTACTCTCTCCTCTGCATTTCCCTCTTCATGGTGCAGTGAACAGAGCTCAACAGGGGATCTAGACCTTGCATTTAGCACTTCTAGGCTGCCAGATAAGAACTGAGCCCTGAATTTCACTTGCATGAGGTATGAACATTCTTCTGTGCCTCCCTTCCTCATGCTTTCCCAAATACTCCTCTGTGACTGCCTGGATCAGCTGTCAACATGAGGGACAGGCATGTAGGTCATTCTTGTATTGCAGGGGCCTTCCAAATGCCAGAACTTGGAAAGAGGCTTTTGTGCAAATAAAACCCTGTAATAGAACAGACTTGCAGGTTGAGAGAGGAAGAAGAGCTCTGGAGGGTACTCGTGTAACTCAGTCTCTAATCCCCTATACCTGGGAGGTCTGATTAGCTGGATACCACAGAAGGCTGCTTGCAGCTGGCAGGAAAAGTTGATTTTTGGGAGGGAAGAGGCAAGAAAAGGTCATTTCCTGAGCATCAAGAGAGCAATGGAAGACTTCTTAGGTTCTGAGCCTCAGGCACACAGCTTTGGACTGAAGGCACTGGGTGCATGTGAAGCAGCATGAGGCAGTTTGAACACCTGCTGAACACAACAGGTTTGAGTGATGAAAAGATCATCTTTGCCTGTGTGGCTAGAAAGCAGGAAAGACCAGTGGCCTGTGAGGCACGTATGGGCAACCCATGACAGGCCTATAAAATACAAGCAACATAAAATAATGTTCAGTGAATCCAGTGTTCTGTCGTTTTCCTCAGGGATCAAACTGACCAGGCTTTAGTCTAACTTACAGGCTTCTCTCTTCAAGAACTAAGTTGCTGAACTCTTTGCAAATTACCCTATGGCTGTCTCAGCTTTTCAAATAAAATGTCCAAAATAGCTGGTGTGTCTGAAAACAATATCCTTCAGGTTAAATTAGGTAGTGTGGGCTGACTAGGGGTGTGTGCACTCAAGAAGAAACCTATTTTTTTTTAATATTTGGGTGGCTGAGTGCAGGTAATTGCCCTGTTGCCCTCTTTCAGGCAAAAAGAGCCTGCAGAAATAAAGGCTATGTGCTGCCCTAAAAAAATAATTTATCCCTCCAGTTATATTGCTTGCAGTGAGGAATATGTATGTCAAGTTCATCCTGTCCCTGTATGGACACTTGTGGAAACCCTCTGACAGTGAGAGATGTCACACCAGGAACAAGTTTGTCAGAAGGCAAAAAAACAGCAGTGTGATACTTAAGTAGCTGCAACAAGGCATGATCCATCTCAAGGTCATGGAAACAAAGCTCTGCTCCAACTAAACTTATTTAATGGAGGCTCTGATTGGTAATGGAGGCTCTGATAGTGGGAGAGGCCAGGTCAGGCTATTGCTGTGTAACAGGGATAACAGGTCCCAAATGGTAAAGCTGGGGTGCAACTTCACTGGTATCCAGCTGATAGACTTCAATTCCTAGTATTTGAGATTTTTTATTTTTTTTTTGCAAGATCCACTCTTACTCACTTTGATGAAAATTTATCAATGTATTTCAGGGAGCAAAGCAAGATGAACACTCAGGGAACTGGCTGTCCAACATCAAACCAGTGCCCTGAGATGAAATTCAGGGCATTTACCAGCTTGGACTGAATTCAACATCAGCTGCTCCAGTGTTGGGAAAACAGATTGTGAACACCTGAACCCAGAACTTACTTTCAAACTGTGCTATGTGCTATCAGTTATTCCTGAGGGTGTAAACCAGAAATGGTATGCTTTTAGGAATGCTATTATCTGTCCGCCTGGACAAACATGAAGGGTTCTAAAATAATTCATAAATAATTCGCACACTTGGAAGGTTTATACCAGCTTTCTCTTCTCTACTGAAACACACTTGCAGTCTCTCCATGCTGTCTTCTGGGGCAGTTATGTTTCTGTTTCAGCACGTTCAGGTTGTGGGAGAGCAGCATGTTCTTTGAGGTTAAACACATTTATCTTCCTTGGGACTGGGCCACATGGTATTGGGAACAATTGTTTCTGGGGCAAGACGCCAGTGCACCTAGGAGAATGAAAAGCCAAGTGTGAGTTTTCACTAAAGAAGAAACAAGAACTGTGGACAGTCTCTGCTACACTTGAAACAGAAAATGTAAGAGATCCACCTATAGGCAATTGAAACATAGCTTGAGAAACCTGCCATCCTGAACAATGGAATCTTATTTTCCCCCTGTTGTACTGTCATCACACCTGCTGTAGTTTAAAACAGTTAAACAAGACTATATCCTCATGCCATTTGTCCAACCAAACGTTTTCAGATGGAATCTGCCCGGTGATCTCTTATACCTCGTGTTCACATTACAGAAGTGGTGATCTAGGATAAAACCACCAGAGTTTCCACTCAACATGGCTTTCTGTACAGCTGCAGAGCACCTGCAGGGCTCCTGGCACTGTAGTTTTGTTTCGTTAAAAGAAATACCTCTGGTTGTAGCTTGGGAAAAAAAAAAAAAAAGTGCATCAGTGCTCTTTGTAAGCCACTCACGAGAGCAGCGATAAAATATTCCGTTCTTAGGAATTATATTGTTTTCTGGAATTAAATTCCAGAGGAGGGAGAGGAGATGAAGGCAGCATGTGAGATGCTACAGGCCTCTCTCTGTTGCTACATCTGTGCTGTGTCATTCTTGACGTGAACCACACTCCTCCTGGTTCAGAAAACAAAGGCCCCCTACAGCGCTGTTCAAGATGGGGGGGGTGGAAAAAAAAGAATTAGAAAACATTTATTGGCTTCCCTGTGGGACTTCATGTTCCTTGCACAGCTGCCTGCAGAACAGGCAGCTTCCCAGCTGAAATGCTCAGATCCCGCCGCAGGCATGATGCTCGGTCCCACTGTTGACACCTCACCCTGCCCGTGGCACAACCAGCTGGCCTTGGCACCACCCTTCCCGGAATGGTTTCCAGCCTTTAACCACCACCTATCGAAAAGCAGCTTCGGATAGTGAACTCCAGCATGGGAGATGCTGATTTTATACATATATAGAGAGAGACTTAAACATATATATATATAAACATATATATATGCATATGAGTGTTGATGACTCTTTTTCAAACGCTGGCAACACCAGTACCAAAGTCGGAGGCTGTCTTGGGTTGGCACCAGCTAAAAAAGCCCAAACGGAAGCCCTTTGTCGCCTTTGTTACCTCGACATCCTGTTAAACCCCCGATATATTCCATAAAATCACTGAACGTGGTGCTGCTGGTAACGATGGAATGAACCCACCAGCAAAATAAACACAACCGGCCACTTGTGCCCCGGTGCCCGGTGCTTTGACAGGCCCCGTCCCTTCCAACCCCCTCCAAGCGCCCACACACCGCAGCAGGCGGACCCTCACAAACTCCGCTGGGGTGCTCCCCAGCACATGCACTGTGCCGACCACTGTCACCCCTCCCCCTGAGCGCTTCTGAGGGGTGCTTCTGAGGGGTGCTTCTGAAGGGACGGCGTGTTTCCGAGGGGCGTTTCTGAGGGGACCCGGTGTTTCTCAGAGGACGCGGTGCTTCTGGAGACACGGTGTTTCTGAGGAGACACGGTGCTTCTGAGGGAGGTGTGATCGGCAGCAGGGTGCGGGGCAATGCTTACGGGGCCCACGTCCCGTTGTTCCTCGTGTCTCTCCCCTGTTCCCCTCACCCCCCGCATTTCCTGCCCGCCGCGCCAGGCGCGGTGAAAGGGCGGGGGAAGCGTTTCCCGCGCAAGCGCGCAGGGCTTCCCGGGGGCGTTGACACCGAGTTACTTTTCACCCACTTCGCGCGCCGCAGCCCGCCGGGGTAACTCTCGGTCAAGAGGCTGCAACGGCTACGGTGGCTGCTGCTGCGGGCGGTGCCGCGTCCCCTCCTCCCCGCTGCGGGCAGCACCTCCCCATCCCCCACACGCTCCGGGCCTGCTTATGGGAAGCCCGCAGTGCTTCTCCCTCGCGTCTAACCCCTCCGGGGGAAAAGGGGACACACATGCCCCGCAGGCGCCGGTGTGGCTTGGCTAGGGGTGCGTACTCCCCGCAAAGTCGGTGCGTGCTTAAACCCGTCAGCTTGCCGCTCTCCCCGACACCGCTTTATGTTGCCGGCGAAGAGGTGACGGATCTCCGGGCACTAGCTCACCGCGCACGCTTGGCACGGAAGGAGCGTGTTTGTTCTGCGGGACGCGGGGTTACTGCCGGTCATTGCCGTCGGGCGTGCACATGTGCGCCGGCTTCGCGCGCCATCCCGTAGAGGGAAAGGTTGGGGGGCGGAGAGGGAATGGGGGAGGGGTAGGTGAGGGGTGGTGTTTCTGCGCCTCAGACCCCGCAAAGCTGCCTTCTGACTTTGCCTTCAACCCGCGGTGGCCTTGCGGGGTCGTTTGCAGCAGTGCGCCGGGGTGAATGGGTCCTTCTGTTCCACTAGTACAAATCCTGGGTGGATTTTAGCTCAAAAGGATTCCTTCCAGTGAGAATTTTGATCTCGGATCAAGCGTTAAGTGTTACAAAGAGACTTAGAAAACCTCCAGATCAGCACCAAGCCATTCTTTCTAAGCTGGCAGTGAGTGATGGAGAGTGAAGAGTTAAAAAAAATACAAACATCTATGCAATCTTTTCTAGGGGCAAACAGAAATATTGTCTCGGTCTGGAAGAGCTGGGTAGCTCCACGGCATTAAAACAACAGCTGTTTGCTGCAGATACTAAGAATCTGTCAGCCGAGTTACATTTTTGTAGGTGCAATTTATCCAGCCTCTTTATTCCCTACATTTACCTTGTGGTCATTACCCGGGAAAATCGGGTGTGGAAACCCCTCTGTTGTGCCCCTCAGCTATAGCTGCAGCTCCTCTGTTCCCATGTGTCAAGGACACTGCTCTAAAGGGTGTAAGGATGGCCCCAGCTGGCCTGTGAACTGAAAACTTGTATTATCCTTGGGGTTTTCTAGCTCAGTTGATCTTCCTGACACTGTAATCACAATTTTTGAGGGGTTTTGAACCATTTTAACAGTGGGATAAGCTCTCAAAGCACAGCACAGCAGCCCTCCCTTGCTCTAGAAGAGAACAAAATTGAAGGAAAATGAATGTTGCAAGGATTTGTAACGTGATACGTGTTCCCGTTTTTTGTATACCATTCTATAAAAGCAAATTAAATGCAATTTAACTGTCATTAGAGAGCTAGTAAAGAGATAAAAGTGTATTTTTGTTCTTCTCTGACAAGCTGCAATTGCTCCTGGATAGCTCCATGCACTCACCCTAATTACATTCCATATAGCACAGCAATGTAAATTTAGGTAGCAAAGGACTGAGGAAGAATGTTTTGTTTGCTCCAAAAAAGCAGCTTTGAGATTAAAAGCTTCTATGATTTTCTGTTTCCATTGTGAGTTTTGTTTTTGGTGGGGTTTTTTGTTTGTTTGTTTGTTTTTGGTGGTGTGGTTGGGTTTTCTGGGGGGGTTGGCTTGGGTTTGTGTTGTTAGTTGGTTGATTGGGGTTTTTTTGTGTGTGTGTGTTTGGTTTTTTGTACGTGTATTTATTTGTTTGGTTTTACTGGGATCCCTCTTGCCTTCCCCTTGCAGAAGGGTGTGGTTTTTCTCTCTCGGTACTCAGCTACTGGTTTGCTGAGCAACGTTGTTTACTGGTCATCCCTGTGCTGTAGAAAGACACAAACGGAGAGGAAATACTGAGTTTGCTGTGGGAAATGGGTGGCGGTGGTAGGAAACTGATCATTTTATTGCTTTTACAGCCTTTGAAGTTGATTTCCCCTGCCCTCTCTTGCATGGCCCACACCTGTTGATGGAGGGTTTCCACCTGCCTTTGTTATCTTTCACTTCAGGGATACTTGAGGGGAACTGCACAATTGCTGTTTGGTAAGTACTGAACTGTCTGGGGGCCCATTAAACATACCAGTCAATCTTTTGACTTCCTCCTGAATACAGAGTTTACCAGCAATGTAATGCTTGTTTCTCTAATGTGATAATGACTGTCTTATTTACACTTGTTCACCTCATTTTATTTACCATAGCTCTGGACTTGCATTCTCACCAGTGAAGAAACAGTACTTTACAGATAAGAGAAGTATAAGCACGCATGGGAGGACAGAATTAGGAGATAGAATGACCAGATAAAATGAATTTTTGAAGACCAGCAGACCAGAGCCAGCCCCTTCCAAAAGACCCTGCCTTCCACAGACGTGTTCTTGTGCTTGCACTCCCTGTGCCTTTTGTCCTATCTCCCTTGTCACCAGTCCTTACTCTGCAGGTGTCTGTCACTCCGTGTGTCACCTCAGTGGTGACTTGGAGTTGCAGCCAGCAATCTGCAGCAGCAGAAAATTACGTGCTTCAGGTTAAAAAAAAAAAAAGCATCTCTCCTGTCTTACAGTGATTGTGTTTGAAAAGCAGATAGACACACAGGATTTTCAAGCAGCATCCCTGTCTGACTGTATTTTAGGATGGTTTTACCTGTTAATGTGGACAACTGAAACTATATAGAAGAGCTGAAAATGGTATTTTCTACCCAAAGGTAAAAAGCTTGTGCTTCTGTGGTATTTCTAACAAGACTGGGCACATATCCCCACCATGGAAACTAAGCCAGTTCAGCTGGAATTTTACTGTAAACTGGATTGTCTTTAAAAATGGCATGGATTTCCAGTTGTGTTTCCCTGGAAGTGTAACTGGATCCTTGTTTAATGGAATATTAATCATCTGGCCTATAAAGGCAAGAACTCCAATTCATGTCTCATGCTGGGACACCCTCAAAAATTCTTGTACAGTAAATACAACACTTAGGATCTTTAAGTGCCCATTTTCAGCTTCCTGTTTAGAAACAGGAATTTAGAACTGGGAACTAGAATGTGGGACGGTTTGGTCAGATTTTTTTCCCCAATTAGCAGGAATATTGTCCATTTTTTAAGCCTAGGTTTAGACTTCAGTCATGTAACTGGGATTTCATATATAGATTTCTGAAATGATTTAATGAATATTGTGGGATAAATTAGTCTGGGCACAGAACTACAGCAGGAACTCAATTTTTAATTCACAAATACATAGCTTCAGCTACCTGAAAAATACTTATATGCTGCAACAAGTGTCTTTCTATTTAATGTTTGTATCTGATTACTGCCTGGGAGTCTTGCACTTTACTGCAGCACAGACAATAAAATGTGTTGTGGGACTTAGCATGGGTAATAAATAATGACAATAAACACTTTTGCATCAGGCTAGAGATAAAATCACAGAGCAAAATATAATGAAGAATCGAAAGGACAAAAGGAGGGTTAGTGGAAGTTAAGCTTCCTTCCCTCTCTGATAAAAACTCAGTTCTTGGTTTCTTTGTTTTGAAATTGATATCCAACATATGAATAAAGTAAGTGGTGAATGTATCTCTGTATATGTGAGAAGCCTGGGTATTTTTCTCAACTAAGGTCCTGTTAAACTTTCGTTCAGTGCCTCAGAGTGTGTCCCGCAGTGTGTACACAGCTGCTGCTGGCTGAGAGACTGACAAGAATCACCCACTTGGATTTGATAGCAAGAGTAGAGCTTTTGAACCTCCTCTGGTTGTGCTCGGCCACTGCTCAGGGTTTGTCAGTGGTGATGGGCACCCTGAAAGAACAGCAAACTGAAGAACCCTGGCTGTGAAAATGTGCTACCTTTTTAATAATTCTTCTGTTCGTACTGTTGTAGCTTTTCTTTCTCATGCCAAAATGGTAACACACTGATGAGCACAATGAACAAGCTGAATACTCTGACACTAACTGTTGCTTACAGCTTTACAGATCTACAGTGTCTGAACAGCCTTGTGCTCTGAACAAAAGCCTTCCTATTGGAGACCTAACTCCCTCTGACTTCAGGAACTGCACTGAACTCAATAATCTCTTCCTGTTCTGTGGCTGAGGAATTGAGAGCTTTAACGCTGAAAGAAAATAAACTAAGAAATCTCTGCAGCATGGCATTTGAAAAGTGAAGGTGGAGCCCAGCCCTCTGCATGGGGAAGCAAGCATTTCATTTTTTATTACAGTAGAAGCAGGATTACTGCTTTACATCATATGCTGGCTATTTAATTTTTCCCTTCAGTGCCTGTAGCATGCCTTGGGCACTATGTAAATAACAATTCTTTCTTTGTAGGAGAAGCACTGTTCCCTTTTTATATGTAATTACCTGTTAGCAATAACATAAAAGCCTCTGCCTGGGTCTGAGACTTTGCTTTACAACCCTAGCTGGCTGAAGAGACTAATCAGTGCACAGACAATAAATCCAGTTTACCTAGGAGTTAGAAACACTTGGGATATGCCTGGGAATAAGATAATATTGTCTTGATAATTCTTCTGATTGCCATTAAAAATGAAAATTGGACATTTTAGTGTTGAACTGAATAAAACTCTACATCATGTGTTTGGAGCCCTGATATTTCCATTCATTCCATAGCCTGCAGACTGAATTGAGCAGTCTGCAGCCTTTGCTTTTTTTTTTCCCTGATTTCAGTCTTTTTTGCACTGGTGTGGAGTCATCACAGCTTGTCCTGTCTTATGAGGGGTTGTATTAGATCATCTCCTTCCTAAGAAAATACTGGATAACTGAAATGGAGATAGAATGCCCGTGCCACAGAAGTAACATTTCAGTTACTGAGATTTGTGGGTTTAATATATGTTCCTCCTGTTTCTATTCAGTTGTCATAAAGGGGGAGGGGTGGATACACATTGTTCCTGCCTTTACATTACCTCTTTATACAGCATATGAATCCTAATTGTGCTACATGATGTAGTTCAGATGCAGTAATTGGGTCTTGGCAAGAAGGACTGTTCCATGGGCTATTTATTGTCAGTGCCATTAAGAAAAACAAGCTTCAGTACATACACTTATTTCAGACCTGATAGTAACAACAGCTAAGATATGAACCCCTATGCAAATGGATGCAAGAAGCCTGGATTTGGCTGCTGAGCTGCACACACTTCTGATCCTTGTTATTCAACAGTGTAGAGATGCTCTAAACATGAGTAATTTTTGGCATTCTTGACCCTTTAGCAGTTCTCTGAATTGGCCTATAACATGCTAAGAAGAATTAATATTAAAGTGCACAACTCACTGCTGTGTCTTCCTTGGGATCACCTGGAGCTTTGCAGCATGCAAGGGAAAATCCATTTCCTGTGAAGAAAAATAAATCAGGGAGGGATTCTGTGCAGGTCTTTTTGTGCTAGTAAAACTTATCTCACCTGAATGTGCCTGAAAGATGAAATTGATGCTTTTTCCTGAATTCCTGCTTAGAAAAAAAGGATGTTGATGTCTGGCTGGGGATACAGGGTATATTGGTTACCAAGGTTATCTGTCAAAATGATTTTTCACTGCCAGAAGGGTTTATACCTGTTTTAATAGTAGCTATGCACATTTTGAAAGAGAAGTTCTGTCCAGTTTTAGGCTGCAGAGGCACCTTGAATTAAGTGATACCCAAACCTTTGGTTGCATTTATGTTTTGCATTTCACAGCTTGACATGTTTTTGTTCCAAATAAAAAACAATTAACTCAGGTTGCTTTGCATGTCTCTGCCCATCCTAGAAAGTATGCAACTTGCTTCTGCTCAGGCACTGCTGATATCAATGCCCGTAAAAGATGAGAAGATTGAAAGATAAGATTATTTATGTATTAGAAGATAAGGTTATTGGTGTATTTTAAGTTAGTTGAAGTGAACACGGAAAACGTGGTTTGTCTTTTGCAGTTGCATACCTAGTGACATGCTTAGCAACCAACTTTTAATCAAAAACAGGATCTAATAATTAATAATGGTATATCTCTGTATACAAAAATGCTATATAAAGAAGGATGAGTTGGGCGACTAGTGAAGAGCAGTTGAGGGCTGGCAACTCTGAGTGGAACTGAGAAAAAGATAATTCTGGCAGGGGGAGAACATGACCACTGGTTCATGGACCCCAGTTATACCACCTCCTCAAAAGAGCAAAGGAAATACATAGATATTGGACAGATCACACGTGGTTTATATTGAAAATATTTATATTAAATA
>VYZU01073233.1:0-15238 GCA_013401355.1 Ceyx cyanopectus | reverse complement strand
GGATGTTTTGTTGCTTTGATGGCAGGGCTGGGATGGAAGAAATGGAAGTGAAAGTTCCAGCTCAGCATATTTCAAAGATGATGAAGAGAAGATGCTCTTGCCCCATGTGTTATTGGGCTGAAGTCACAATGTCCCTGTCCCTAAACACCTCCTGGCTGGTCCTAAAACATCTCAGGTGCCCATGGACATGTCCCACCTACCCCAGGGTAGCTGGGGACCAAGGCTTGGGTGTTTTAAGGGAAATCTCAATTTATCAAAGCCCAAAGGCATAATGATGTGGCCAGACTGGGCCAGAGTGGCATTTTTGGGTGCTTAACATAGACCCGAGGGGACAGGGTGGAGGGACAGTCACTCCAGCAATGCTGGGTGGCTCTGTCACTGATGTCCTCTGTCCCTGGGTGACTCTTCACTTCCCTACGTGTTGGTGCCCAACCTCTGAAACAAATCAGAACCCCAGGGATGCTCTGAGAAACCCGGGCAGCATTTTCCTGCTGGAAATGGGAGCTGCTGGGCATGGGGAAGGTGCAACGAGCTGGCCTGGTTTCAGCTGGCAGTGCTCATGCTCTGGCTGGGTTTATGTAAACCCATACCTATAGACACAAAAACATATAGGCACATACACAGCCACATGTTCACCCACATGTACACATATATGTATAAACATATATACACAAGCATATAGACCTCTCCAGATAAATATACCCCTATATTTATATACAAACATGGCTCTACACAGACGTATACACACACATAAGTTTCTCTGTACCTATATATACAAAATATATTCTCCAAGCACATGGACACACACATGGATATACATTACACATACGTATATAAATAAATTTATGCTTCTATACACACACACATCTTTTCACACATGTTCATATATACAATTATCTTTATGCCTTTGTATTTATATATATATACAAAAGACATGTAATATAGATATATACAAAGGCCAGGCTCTGGCATGGGGCTGATCCGTATGGATGCCCTGGGAGGTGCAGGCACATCCTGCACATATGCCAAGCTGTGGGTCCAGAGGTACCACTGGAGCAAACCCACTCCTCTGAGCTCTGCACCAGTCCTGCTGACTGAGGGGATCACGGTGTGATTTTAAGCCCTGGTTGTAAAATCTGCTAAATCTTCCAAAAAGCAAAGTGCAGCACATTTGGGGTGGTTTGGGGATTGCCCCAAAGCACAGCCAAAGCACAGACACTCTCTGGATATGACCCAATGCTGTCTGAATCTGACCCCATCCCCTCCAGCTCTCTGTCTCATCCCTGCCCAGTTCTATCTGATCTGCTCGGGTCCAGTCCTGCCCTGGTCCAGTCTCAGCCACTTGTGTCCAATCCTGCCCAGTCTGGCCTCATCCTGCCCAGTGAGGTCTGACCCTCTCGGGTCCCACCCTGCTCAGTTTGGTCTAATCCTGTCGAGTCCCATCCTGCCTGGTTGGTCTTACGCCGTCGGGTCCCATCCTGCCTGGTTCAGTTTGATCCTCACGTCTCATCCTGACCCGGTTTTATCAGTCACACTCAGACCCGATCCTGCCCAGTTCGTCCCCCTTCTGCCTAGTCCGGTCTGACCCTTTTGGGTTCATTCTGACCCACTCAGGTCGCATGCTGCCCGGTGCGGTCTGACCCTCTCGGGTCCCAAGCTGCCCGGATCGGTTTGACCCTGTCTGGTCCCATCCTGCCTGGTCCTGCCCCAACCCGTCTGGCTCGGTCTGACCTTATCGGGTCCGATGCCGGCCCGGTTCGGTTGTTCCCGTTCCTTTCCCGTGCGCGGCACTTACCGGCAGCGGGACGCGCCAGGGCTGCAGCAGCGCTCAGAGCCCGGGGCCGCCCCGCAGCCTCCCGCCGCCCGCCGCCGGCCCCGCTCCGCCCCGGGGCCGCCCTGCTCCGCCCCGCTCAGCTCCGGCCCCCGGCACCTGTGGGACGGCCCCGGAGAGGACCGGAGAAGGGTCACATCTGGACTGGGACGGGGTGGTGGGGTGCAGTTGAATTGGGAGATAGCTGCGTGGGAGGGGCTGCCGTGCAAACATCTGGCATGGGGCATCATGGGCAAACATCTGTCCTGTAGAGGATGTTGGGGGACTTGCAACAACTCCAAAAGAGAGATTTACAGGGTGGGATGATGTTCAGGCACCAGCCGACATTTGGATTGTCCTGGTCAGAGACCCTTGGTGAGTGTCTGGGTGTTGGGGACAGGGTATTCCCTTGGGACCAGCTCTCAACCAAAGGGGACCGTGGCTTTGGTACTTATTAACCAGCAGGTCAAGCCTCTGTGCTTCCTGAGCAGGGCTATTAAAGACTAATAAGGAAAGGAACCCTGGGGGCATGTGTTGAGTATGAAAGATCCAACGCATAAAGAGTTCAAGGATGCTGGAATTATGTGGGATGACAGGGTTTGGCTCTCCCTTTCCTGGGAAGCCTAGTTTGCCTTACCAAGTTCATAGAATCATGGAGTGGTTTGGGTTGAGAGGGACCTTGCAAGGTCATCTAATCCAACCCTCCTGCAGGGAGCAGGGACATCTGCAACTAGAGCAGGTTGCTCAGAGCCCCAGCCAACCTCACCTGGAATGTCAGCCACCTCTCTGTGCAACCTGGGCCAGGGTCTCATCACTCTCAGCATAAAAAATTTCTTACTTATATCTAATCTAGTCTAAATCTACCCTCAGAGTTAGTCTCCTCATTCTTTTCTGGAGGCTTGTGGTGGAGGTTATTAAGGAGGTCTTGACCAGTTTCACCTGGATGATGGAGCATCATGTTGGGGGCTCCTTGATGTCAGCACATTGAATGAAACACCCATGGAGATGTCACTCAAATATGAGTTGATTTGGGCAGGGACTCAGCAGCACGATGCGGGAAGGGGAGGTGGAATGAGGTGCCGCAGCCCATCTGGATCCTGCTGGCACCTGCTGCAGCTTTCATTGATCCTGGCATGAGCCCACAGCCAAGATGGGTAGTGGGGCCACAGGGGAGATGGGCTCTGGCATGAGTGTATTCAACCACAGTCAGGCTGGAGCCATCATCCTCATCCCAGGGCTGTCCAGGCTTGTGGGGTTGGGTTGGTGATGGCTCGGTGCCCTTGTGAAATTCCCCACTCCCTCAGCTGCCAACAGGGAGATGGAAACTGGGGGGGAAAAGTGTCTTTCCCCAGACTAAAGCAGAAAACACGCCTTGTGCAAACAGGCCCAGCAGCCTACAATGGGGACCCCAGGGTTTTCCACAAGCATCTGGGGAATGCAGCTGAGAACAGACACAACTCACTCCACCAATGAGCCACCAGCAAAAGCACTTATCCCACCAGTGTTGCCAGCGCTTTCAGGGCAGGGTCTGAGCTGGTGACAAAGAGCCAGTGTCATCCTGCCTCCTGGCACAGTGGGTGTCCTTGCAGGTCCCCAAGGTGAACACCTCATACCCAGCTGTCCTGCTGTGGGGACACTGTAAATAGTGGAGGGTAAGTAGAAAAAAATAAATAAACTAAAATAACGGCTCTTGGCTGCCTGCCAGCCCCAGCTGCCTCCACTGTGCCCAGCAGCCAGAACCTGTAGCCTCAAGCCCAGACCTATGGCACCTGGGAGAATGGGAACCCCCCCAAAAAGTGACATTCCGGGGGTTGAACAGAGATGGGAGATGCAAATTTATTTTTTTTTTTATCCAAACAAAGGCAGACGAAGCTCTTTGGGAAAATAATTGGAGAAATGGAACAGCCTGGGTTCCTCCTGGAATTAATTGATTGAATTAATCTTTGGCATAAAGGTCTGGTGCAGTGGCTGGGTTTGGCCTCAAAAGGCTCTTTGGCCTCCTGGTTTCTGTTCCTCCATCTGGATGCTGCCAGTAATCATTTTAGCAGCGGATTGCAGGCAACTTTTGCCACTGATGCCCAGGGTAATTGCATCTTCCCACCAGGCTCCTGGTTTCCAGTTGCAGGCAGGTTGCAGGATGGTACAGATGGAGATAGAAGGTCTGAGAGCTGGGCCTGTGCTCCTCCAACAGATACAAACTCTTGTTGGAGGAAGAAAATAGCATTTGTCAAATGCTGAAGCTTTGCAAAAGCTTCAGGGCTGAGTTCTCCCCACCACCAGATGCTGAACATCCCCACGGGGAGGGTTCTACAGAGCTTTCAGCTTCTCCCCCCAGCACAGACATAGCAGGAATGCAGGATGGGTTCCTGCTGCCTCGGGCTTCAATTTGGATCATCAGACTGGAGATGTCTTCAATGAAAAATTTCATTACATCTAAAAGCCATTTATAATGGAAAAGGAGTTGTTTTCTCATGTCCTTCTCACATCAACCTGCTAGTGCGGTGGACTGGGTTGAGCTTGCTCATAAGGAGATGACATTTGATGGCAATGTTTTCTTTTTTAACCAGCTCAGAGGAGATGGTCACCCTGGGCTCACCTGTGGGCATCTGATACCCAGCACCTGCCTATAAGGCCCTAGAGTTTGGGTAGAGAATGTGTTTTGTGGAGAAAGTCTCATCCCTTGAGGCCCCATTCTGATGGTGACCTCTGTGCCAGAGCTCTGGAACAGGCTGCCCAGGGAGGTTGTGGAGTCTCCATCTCTGGAGACACTTAAGACCTGCCTGGATCTGTTCCTGGGTGACTTGGTCTAGGTGATCCTGCTCAGGCAGGGGGATTGGACTAGATGATCTTCTAGGTCCCTTCCAACCTCTAATATCTGTGGCTCTGTGAAATCCTCTTGCTGCAATCAGTGTTCATTGCAATCAAACCAGAGCAGCTACCCGAGGTGAAACTCCCTACAGAAGACAAGTCTCACTGCTGGACTCTGCACTGGAGAAACTGGTCAACCCTCAGAGCTGTAATTGGTCCCAGGCCCATGTTTCTGGCCAACCAGTCCACATTTCTTTCTGGATGTGACAAACTCCCAGTAGCAGCCTATGAGCCCAACACATCCCTTCTGCCAGGGCTCTGTGGGAGTGCTGGGAAACCTCAGCTTTGTTTGCTGGGAATTCAGACAAAAAAGCTTTGGCTTTGCTCCAAGTGGGAGCTGACCCTATGCCTCAGCGTTTCTCAAGAATTATGTTTTAGCTCCTTTTCCTCTCCAACCTGTTTTCCTAGAGCCTTAAGGATGGCAGCAGGGCAGGAAGGGGTTGCTGAGCCTCTCCTCCCCGAGCACCAAGATGATTAATGCCTTGCTCTTCACAGGCTTCCTTTTCTCTCATTAGCACGTCCTGATGTGCCTCAGGGACTCAAGGTCACTTCCGTGCATCACTTTTCTTTGAATCCTCAAGGAGCAGTGTGGAGCATGTGGATCAAGGCATGGGTGATGGCTTAGGCTCCAGCTTCATCCTTGACTTCAGTGTGGTCACTCTTCAGGAGGTGGCCTGGGTGCAGGGGACCTGGTCTGCCTGCTGGTAAAGCAGGATGGAAAGGAAGATGTTGGGATTCACATCTGTGAGTCTTTGCAGGCAGGAAATCCCAGGGCATGGGTCGTGGGGATCTTGTGATGGAGGTTTCCCAGGCAGACCTTAACACTTTGTGGGCACCTTTGTGAGGTCTTCTCCACTGCCATTGCTAGGAGGCTTTGCAAAGAGGAAGGTTATTGTTTCTAACTGCCTCTTCCTCACAAATAATTGCACTTTCTCCCTTGGAGGACAGAGCTGGGGTCTGGAATGGGGACATCTCTGAGCTTTTCATGGCTAAGTGGAAAGCAAATGCTGCCAGGTTGGCCACAATGTCTCCTTCAGCTCCTTTCCCTCCTTCACATGCCAGCATATCACCCAGAACTTTTGTGTTTTCAGTCCCCTGTGTCTTCTTCCCATCCTGGGAGAGCCCTGAGCTCCCAAGGCTCAGCACAGCTGTGGCCATAATAACAGGGTGTCCAAAAGCAGACTCAGAATCCCATGGGGACCTGCAGAATCTGGCCACGCTGCCAGATGCCCAGGGAGTGGTTTGGGAGCACTCCACGTCCCTTTGGCTCACCAGGCTCTTCTGCTTTCTGGACCATGTCCACAGGGAGGAACAAGGGGGTCAAAGTACACAAGACCTGCAGGTAACTTTGGTATTACCCATCCAGTAAAGATCTAAAATAACTTCCATGAACTCATTGCTGTTTCCTCGATAGCTTGTTTGCTTTGGCTGATGGATCACACAGAGGCAGTTCTCCAGCTGGAGAGTTTTCACAGGGAAATTATTGCCCCTCCAGTCACAGCAAGGGACAAAAGGTAGAAGCAGTGACTGAGATGACTACATTTGGCGTAGCACCATCCCAACAGGACCACACATCAAGGCACACTTTTAAGGTGAAAATAGCTATTTAAAGTTTGAAAACCAGCATCTCAGTTATAAGCCAACACAAGGCACTCCATGATTTTGGTCCACCACCATAAACTATGGCCAAACACGTCCCACCATGTGGAGGAGCACAGGCTGACGTGCAGATGGCACTCTTGGGTCTTATGGAAGGGTTGAAGGAGCACAAGCAAATTTCTCACACAATTGGGTGTGAATCACCAAGAACCTAGCAATTTTGTGCTCCTCAAACTTAATGCTTTGCATTAAAAACTACTTGTTGGTGCAACTTCTTCTTGCTTCTCCAGGAACCCCATGCTCTGTGCTGCTGCTCCTGAAGTAAGCAATAAGGGATTTTGCATGTGATGTGTTCACTTGGGACTTCCAAGCCATGTCTCAAATCTTCCAGATGGATGGACGTGCAATTTTTACTCTGTGGAAATGTTTTCTGATACTCTTTTTGCTCATTAACACCATTAAATGCCATACTATTGACTCAGGATGTCCATCCCCTCACAAAGAGCTGTGAGGATGCAGTGGGGACCTTGGGGATTCTTAAGAAGCCAAAGTAACATCCAGGCATGAGGCATCTCCCATAGGGACCAAAACCTTCCAGGATTTAAAAGAGCATGGGCCATTTGCTTCCTAGGAACACGCAGGGACTTGCTCAATTCTTGGGCTGCTTCTTCTTCAGGTGGGTCCATCCCACCCAGCCACTGCAGCGAATATTCAAGCCACAGTGTCCTGCTCCTTCCAACACAAAGGTGACCAAACTGGGCATTTATTTTGGGGAAAAAAACATCTGTTTTGTATCTGGCTGACAGATTTCCGTGTGGAGCAACTCACGTGTCCTCGCTTCTCCCTTTCGGTTCTGCTTCTCAGAAGATCACACCATGCCCTTGATCAGACCAAAAGAGGAAACTATGTCCTGAGTGTGGCTTTTTTTGTTGTTTTTTTTTTTAATTCCAAGAATTTGTCTCTTTTTTTTTTTTTTCTGGAAAAGTGCAGATTTACAAAAACAAAGTAAAATTAGGCCCAAATTTTCTTTTCCGCCACTGACAGGTGGGCAAAAAAACCCCACCAGTGCCTGAAGGTGGGTGGCTAAACTAAATGTGATGGTAACGTTTTATAGGAAGATATTGAAGATATCCCTGATTTTAACCCCCTGAACCCCTTGATTTATGGATCACATGTTATTCTGTGCTGCTTGCTGAGAAATTGAACCGTGATTTGCTGGAGGTTTTGCCAGGAGCATCCCCGCAGAGGGACCATTTCATGTCCTCCATCCTCAAATGGGGATGATTCCTATCCTTTTCTCCCCACCTAATCCTTAAAGAAACCCCTCACATTTTTTTTTTTCTGCAAGAGAAGAGCTTGAAGATCCAGTAAACCCACTTGGACGTGGCTGTAGGGTTTTTTTTAGGGTTATGAGCAATATTACCCCTACAGAAGCAAGAATTAGGGATCCAGGGCCAGATTGCTGCCCAAAATAAGGAGTGAGACAGAAATAGCTTCCAGGGATGGACTCAGTTTTTGCAGGGATGTGATCCTCATGCAAGTGCTGGGAGCAGTGTTACCCTTGGCAGCACGTTCTAAACAAACCTCAGAGCAGAGCTGGTGCTCAGATGTTTTGTACAAACACTGAGGTGAAACTATAACAAGAAAAATACAACCCTGGGGGGTCCCGACCATCAATTGTCTGGGTTTGGGAAAAAAATAGGTAGATTTGCTGCAACTTTTCTTTCAGTGTGGTGGCTTGAATATTTGGGGTTTTGGGTGCTGCAGGGAAGGAGTGGGATATTTGGATGCCTGACACAGGAGCATGGCCAGGAGATGCTCATGGATGCTTAGGTAATGCTGATGTGGAGATGAATCCCTGGGGGGAGGGTGTATAAGACCACCTTGAGCAAGATCCATGCCCAACATTGCTGGGAGTGTGAGTGTGGATCAAGGAGCTCCTGGGGCAATGCTGTGATGACCACAGTCTGTGCCTTTGTTTCCCCAATTGCACAAAAGAGTGAATGCCCAGTTTCCAGCTAACGCCTAGAAAACATTCTGGGACCTCCAGATGGGATGTTGTCCCCCATATCTCTCGGGGAAGAAGCCTTCTAGATCAGCAGGCAGGGCCATCCTGCCCTCAACCTGCCTGTCCTGCACCACTCAGGACACCTGAGACCTGCCCAACCCAAAGGTATTCAAGCAGGTCCGTCCCGTTGGGGTTGTGTTGCAAAACCAAAGTGGCAGTGAAAGTTCTGTGCATCCACGGGGAGGGAGGAGGGGAATTGGATGGAAAACAAGATCAGCTTGTTCCCCTCATGCTTGCGTGTGCCAGCAGGCAGCACGGGCAGCAGTGGGTGACTTCACTCACAGCACTGTTCCAGCATGCTCTGCGTTATCCTTTTTGCAGGGTAGCACACTCTCTAGTGTGTATATTTTTTTTACCTTACTTCCTTCAACTAAGTCTTGTTTTTATTTTACTTTATTGTTAATTTACTTTTATTCCTATTCTATTCTATTCCCATTCCATTCCATTAACTCTACTTCTTTTTGTTTGTTTGTTTTGCCATGTGGATACTGCCCAACGTAGAATCACAGAACCCTAGGACATGGAATGTTTTGGTTTACAAGGGACTTTTCAAGATCATCTATTGCAATCCCCCTTCAGGGAGCAGGGACATCTGCAACTAGAGCAGGTTGCTCAGAGCCCCAGCCAACCTCACCTGGGATGGTGCCAGGGATGGGGCACCAACCACCTCTCTGGGCAACCTGGGCCAGGGTCTCACCACCCTTGGGGTAAAATATTTTTTCCTTCTCTTATGTCTAAGTCTTCCCTCTTTTAGTTTAAAACCATCACCCCTTGTTCTGTCATAACAGGCCCTGCTAAAAAGTCTGTCTCCATCTTACAGGCCCCTCTGAATCTACTTGGAGGACGAGATGAAGTTGTGGTGTTACCTTCAAGAAAGTTTAGACCAAGCTTGAGGCTCAGGAACAGACAGACAGTATTTTGAACCCCTTTGTTCAGGCTGGGAGCTGCCTTTAGCTGGTGCCTCTCTTTCCATGCACATCTAACCAAGAGCCCTGATCTGAGCAGGGTGTCAGCTACTCTGACATAAACTTCAGTGGTAAAGGCTCAGACGAGTCTTTTGCATAAACAGAAGAAACCTTGTGAAATAGCTTTAATTTAACATATCCAGTAATCGTAGGCATTCTCACTTCCTTCCTGTTATTATCTGATATGATATTCTATTCTATTCTTGGATATAAAAAAAAAAAATATTCAAAGGAAAAACTAACAATAACATACAGGAGATTAAAATAAAACCAAAAAAATAACGGGAATAATAGATAAGAAGCTGGTTGGACTTCCAGGAAGGTTTGAGTAGAATCTCATCAATTCTGTGATGAAAGTGCTACGTTGCCTTCAAGCCAAATGCAATTGCAGCATCTGGTGGGTTTGGACATAGTAAGTCCAAACTGGCTCACCTAGGCAGGGTGGTTGGAGAAGGAGCCATGGGATCTTCTCCAAAATGTTTTATGATGGACTCATCCCCAAGATACATGGCTCTGAACATAAAATATTAGCAGTCCCCAGGACCTTGCCTTCCAGAGGCCAAGGGGACTGGCAGTGATCAGGCAGCTGCAATTAAGCATGTTATTAAACCTCTTTTTCTTTTTTTTCAGGCATCACAACATCTGTTTTTTAACTCTGACATAAGAGGAAACTCTGCTTTTCTCCACCAGGATAGGAGCAGGTGCAAACAACTGTTGGGTAACCAAGGCCCCTGGGCATGACACACCTTGAGGTCTCATCTCATCTTGGCACGTCTGGACATGCCTCTGCTCAGTCCCAGTGTAAGGGCTGAGCTGCATCCCATGAAGCTGATCTCCCCAGAGGAGTGTCCAAATGCCCTAATCTCCAGTATTTTAAAGGTACCATGTGGCCCACGAGTCAACACAGCAGTGACCTGGTTTGACCATTCCCAGGTTGGTAGTTCACAGCTTCCAGAGACAACACTTACCAATGTAGTGTTCCTGTATGCACAAGATTTTTATGTCTGCAAACAACCAAGAGAGCTCAAGGGCTTGGCTCCCACTCTCATAGCTCCTGGACATGTTCCTTTATTGGTTCTTCTCCCTCTTCCTGGCTCTTTATTTCAACACATTGGCCCCAATCCTCCCTCCTCTGCATGCCCATCACTTGTCAAGCATCAACACAGGAGAGCTCTCAGGTATCAGAGATGTCACCAACTTGATTTCCAGGGCGTTGGAACCTGTGGTGCAGGCAGGCTGATTTCTTCGGGCATCTTCCAAGCAGATGTTGCCAGAGGGTTGTGTTTCTTCCTTACATGCCTAAAAAGTCTTTGCAGGTATCACGCAAGTCCTGGAGAGGATAATGATGTCCACACACATCCTGGGACTGTCACATCAGTCCTTAGGAATATCACATTGTCCTAGGATCTGAGTGAGGAAGATGTGTTCTCATCAACAGGCAATGTGAAAAAGTTCCCTGGTGTGGCGGCAACATCAAACTGTCTGTTTTCTCCTTCTCTTCCTCCTCCTCCTCCTCCTCCTCAGGCAGTTAATATTGATTGGGCTTATGAATTAACCTCCCTCTTAGCGATCCGATAGAGCTGGAATTGGTACATTAAACAAACAGCAAGTGGTTTATGACTCACAGCATGGCCCTGTGCCAAGGCAAGCACAAAAGCAGCAGCTTCAGCTGAGCTTTGGGAATTGTTCAGTGCTAAAATCCACATGGTCCTGGAGATGACACCAGATGGGTTTCCTCTCTAAATTCAGCTGAAGCAGGTGAAACACTTCTCCACTCCCCAGCTCAGGTGTTCCAAAAGCAGACTGAAGTCAGCAGGACATCCCTGCTGTGGAGGGGTGCCACTGAGAAGAAAAAGCTTGTCCCTGAGAGGCACTTGAGTAGTGCAGGGACACAGACGCCATCTCAGATTTGGGAAGGTCCATCTTCCATGTGCCACATGTCTTACCTGCTCCGGTGCAGAATGGTCCAGCAGACTCCCAGAGGTCTCTGGTTTTCAGTGAAATGAGTAAGAGTTGATTATGCTTTTGGGTAGGAATGATTCAGGAAGTTTTAAATAGTAAACCTGTCCTTTTCTATAGTTATTTCCCTCTTTATTCCCGCTCCCGCTGCTGGGTGGTTTGTATACAGTTAGTAAATCTGCTTTGACATCTCTCAACGAGTATTTCCTTTTGGCTGGCTTCTTACACATTTGTTTCCATCCAAATTCCCATACAAGGACAATGGGGAATCAAATCTCTTTCATCCCTAGTAGCCTGCCCAGAACCCTCCCAAGTGTCGTGGCTGGAGATCAGACAGGGTGAGACCACCCCAAGGTCTCGGCTGAGTCCTTCTCTCTGATGGTGCTGATCACATGCTAAGGAGGGGATGTATCTCCCATGCCTGTTTGCAAGATAAAGATCTAAGGACAGTGGAAAATCACGAGGAGAAACCAGATCTCCATCACCTTGGGCCACAGAGTCTTTTTGCAGGGAGCCATTCTCATCTCAATTGAAGTTGGTGTTGTGGGAGGAGAGAATCTGACACAAAGCCTCTGTGAAAATTTCCATGGCCCAAACCAGGAGGGAAATTATTTTTTGAACCCTTCAACCATTCAGCTCTTATGATCTCAAGCAGATGAACAATGCTCACTAGACAAGTCTTCAAGAGTTCACGTCCATGTCCTCATCCATCCTGTCTGCTCCCTTCTCCTTGTGATCGGTCCTGGCCACTTGGGACAGAAAAGTGTTGGGGTCCTGAGGACACTAATTCACTTTAATTGCTTTGCCCAGCTTCTCTTGGGGCCTCTCCCCACTGTCCATGGGCCCAAGACTCCCATTTCAGCTCAGCTCAGGAATACCAATCCCTGCCCCAGACATGCTGTAGACATCTCCAGCCTCACCGTGGCCTTGCTTGACCATGGGCTCCTATGGACTGATGCTCTGGCTTGGCCTCAAATCTGCCTCATCAGCATGAACATGCTTGGAGGTTCCCCTGGCTGTCCCTTCCCCAGGTTTGCCCTAGTCACCTCTCTTGGAGATGGTGAGATGGGTCCTGGCTGAAACATTCCCTGCCCTTCCAGCCCAGGGTCCCTGTCCTTTAGGAAGCCCTGACACAGGGAAAGGTGATGTGAAACTTCAGGAGGGGTGCTCGTTTTCAAGCACAGCCTCAGAGCACATTGGAGCTGCAGGCAGGGCTGCTTCACTCTGTGCAGTGGCCCTGTGAGGACACAGTGTTCTTGTCACTCTCCTCCTCCTTCCCCAGTAAATCCCAGCCAGCCCCCAGATGCACTGTGGAGGATGAACACCATGTGTTTGTCATTAGATCAGAGAGAAAAGCTCCGGCAGAAGTGGATGAACTTCTGTCCTCTGAAGCCAGTGCTCCTGCAGGAGAGCAGAGCACAGATGTTAGCTCAGTGGACAGAAATGTCAGTGCTCTCGTGAGGCGAGCAAGAGGGCTGCTCCTGGAGAAACATCTGAGCTCAGTGGCTGCTCAACCTGCTCTGCTTGGAGATGGGGACCTTTCCAACTGGACAGGCAGCACAGGAACAGCAGGAGATGAACAACAAGCACCTACATCCCTCCTGACAGAGATTCTAGGTTGTTACAGAGGGTGGACATCTATCCCAGATGCCCAATTTTTGTTTGATGAGTCCAGATGTATTTTAAAACATCAATTTTTGAGTCTTGAGGCTATTTCTTTAGACCATGAGGAGAACCAGATGCCTCCAGAGGACAACTCACCTTGCATCTCTGGAGATGGCATCAGATGCCTCCACTCTGATGCTAAACACTCCTCTCATACTCCCACAGATGACATTTCCTGCTGAAACCAGGACAGATGAACCCCTTTTCCCTCAGAAGAGGCATCCATACTTATCCAGCTGCTCTGCCAAGCCAGGCTCACCATTCTGGTCACCTTAAAGATGTTCTCCAGGCTGTGGAAAAGATCAACTTTGAGGCTTTTGAGAGAGTTAGATCCCAATTCCTATAACAATTGTTCTGGAGCATGTTCACTCAGAATATCTCACACTCACAGAAAGTAAGATGAGGATGAGGATGGAGTTGGAAGTGTGGGTGTGGTACATGGATTTGTACACACTACAGAAATGTCTCTCATGCCTATTTCACTTTAGATATTTCTCCAGGCTATGGCACATCTTTGGCTACTGCCATTGATGGCAATTGTCTTCCTTGGTCAGACCAAGGTAACCCTGGAGTTTGGAGACTGGTGACTTAAGTGAAAGGCTTGGCACAAAGAGTCAATGTCATGGGTAGTCTGGAGGAAAAGCAAGTGAAATAGTGGGCTGGTGAGAAACTATTCAGTTAAGTGAGGGTTGGAGAATGTTTTGTGGCATGTAGAAGCAGCTATTTGCTGCCCCACTTTCTACTTGCTGTCCCACAGAGGCATCTAACACGTCAGCAACATCGTGGATGTGGGGTGAAGAAGGGAGAAGGGCAGAAAAGGTTGCTCTGGGTGGCAGTGTCAAAGGGCTCAAGCTCAGTGCTTTCCTAGGAGCTGTTCAGAGGAGGTGTGATGGTCATATTCTGTGTGGCTCTGGGCACAAAGTGCCACTGGTGCTCAGTGATGCTTTAGGGGGCTGAGGCAGTTTTGGAGGATGCAGAGGCTCATCAGTCACCTAGTTCCCAAAGAGCATTGCTGACCAAGACCTTAAGGGGATCTCAGGTGAGCACAAATACCCTAAAATCTCCAGAGATCACAGAAAAAATGGATGCTGGGCTGCTGGACCTCAGCACTTGGAAGATATCCCTGCTCTCAGTGGGGAGGTTGGAACAAGATTATCTTTAAAGTCCCTTCCAACCCAAACCATTCTGTGATTCTGCAGTTCTGTGTTCATGTGATATCTCTTGGGCAGAGTGAGTCCCCTGTGTGTCAGGATGCCCAAGCCAGCTCCTCTATTGCAGCTCCTCACCCTTGGTGCTGCAGTGAGGTCAGCATTCTGAGGGCCTTGAGGAGCTCTAATCAGCCTCTCCCTTAGCCCAAACAGTCCTGTTTCCACAGGCTGCTGGCTCCAGCTTGTGCTTGCCCTTCAGGACTGCTAGGCTCAGCACCTCTGGGGGCATCACGGACCTTTCACCCACTGAAGATAAAGGGAGAGAGACACCAAGCCCTGCATCTCACTGTGCAAAGGGGTTTGAAGGTGCCTTTTCTCCAGCAACGCCTCCCAGCACGCCTCTCTTACCTCTCCCAGTGCATCCAGGCTGAGGTAAACTGGTTCCTGGTACAATGGAAAGAGAAAAGATTAAAAAAAAAATAAATAAATTTGGTCCAACCATGTATTTACTGCCTCAAATCTCACTTTCATGACACTGTGCTCACACACTCTGCAAAAACAGCTGGCAGGCAAAGGATGTTCTCCCAGTCTAGAAGTGCTTCCAGTTTATAAGCACAGGGAGAGCATTTGGTGGCAGATAAGGGCTGGTACAGACTCAAGGAGCTGGGCTGAGATAACGTGCAGGAGAACAGCCATTGGCAAACCCCTGCCAGGCTGCAAAGCATGAAAAGGTTTCAGCTCTGCGGAGCTGCATCCAGGGCCAAACAGCCCTGGACTGCACCAGAGATAGGAGAGGGACATATGCTGCCAGCCTTGGGGCATGGACACATCCTATCCCTCTGGGAAAAGGTCCAAAATCATGCACATTCAAACTAGATTGCTTTCTTCTGTTTCCCTTTTCATCCCTGAGGTTAAAAATCACTGCTATAAATAAGTGATCATCCACCAGCAGCTTCATCCAGGGAGCACACAGGACCTGATGGCAATTAGGATCAAGTGATGTAAAGAGGTTAGAAAGAGTAAAAATGACCCCTCAGCAGGGCTCAATGCTTTTCCAAGAGGTCAGCAGCTCATGTAGGACCTGCCATGCCTTGCATGTTGGTAATGACCAGCCAGACATGGGGGTCTGTTGTGACAGGATGAGGTGTGATGGTTT
>VYZU01073231.1:0-16598 GCA_013401355.1 Ceyx cyanopectus | reverse complement strand
CAGTGCCACGTCGGGCTCGGTGGGAGCCAACAGCACAACAGGGGGCCCTGTGGGAGCTTCTAGCTCCAAAACAAACACTCTGGATATGCAGAGCTCAGGGTTTGATGCAATACTGCATGAGATTCAAGAAATCCGAGACACGCAGGCGAGACTGGAGGAATCGTTTGAGGACCTTAAGGTTCGCTATCAGAGGGATTACTCATTAATAATGCAGACTCTGCAGGAGGAGCGGTACAGGTACGTACTTTTGTACTTCCTCTTGCTGCTAAGTGCTCTGAGCTCCAGAGCACCAAAGTCCTGGGTAGTGCTACTCAGCAAGCTGCTCCCAGCAGCCAGCTTCAGATGGGAAGTTCCGTCATCTTCTTGGGATTTCACCCTCCCACCTCTGCCCTTTGTAAATGTTATTGCCTCTCACCTCTCTTTCTGTACAAGAAAGAAAGGGTGAGGAAAAAGATAATTTTCTAGTGTTTTCTAGATAAAAAGTCAAGCCAAGGAAGTTTAGAAAGGTGTCCCAAGAGTGCAGGAATATCTTGAAGCAGGTGTGATAGCCAAACAGTTCCTGGCCCTGCAGAAATCCTGCAAAGGTTTCAGTCAGGGCAAGAGACTGGAGACTTAAGTGGACAGTATCCTGATCCTGCCTCCTTCAACACTCAGATCCATATCTGTCAGAGAAGTATCCCACTTTCTTAGGGCTCTCCAAAAAGAAAGATCTTACCTAAGTGCTAAAACTAGGGTATCCCCTTCTCTCCTCTGCCCCACGGTGGCAGAGTTTAATGAAATACAGTTAAATTAATTGCCTTGGAGGTGCTGAGGAAGCACTTTACCATTCTTTTCCTTGCTGTGTGGGAGAGAACTCCCAGCAGGCTGCCCTGTGCTGTCCACCAGAATGTTTCCCATCCTCCCCATCATGCTCTGGGAGCAAGGACTGGTCCCCAGGCTCCAGAGGGTCGAGTTACCAGCTGCCCTTCTGCAGCTGTTCTGTGCACCGCAGTCTAAACCAATGGGATTCTTAAGCAGTGCTTTTAAACTTATTAAATAACAAATGCAGGGGGCCCAGGTCCTCGTTCTGAGGGGGGACAGGGGGCCCTTGTAGCGAGGTCGCTTTGTCTAGGCTGTGAAGCACAAACCCGTGAGGCTCAGCAGAGCTGCTGGGTGTGGGGACAAGGCCTTCTGAGGTTCCGCTTGCTGCGTGGGCCCGGGCAGTACGGCCTGGAGTTGCACTGTGCTCCACACGGGCTGGGGTGAGAGCTTTGAAGAGCATTAGGAAAGGCTTATCCTGTCTGTGCACCCCGCCCAGCTGGGGTAGATAAAGCCAGACCAACACCACTTTCTAATCCTGCTTTGCAACAATCAGCAATTTGCCTGCAGCCGGTGCCCAGCACAGCAGCTTTGGTTCCTGGTGCCTCATTGTCATCAAATCACATAACAAAGTGATGCAGAGTTTGATCTCCTGCTCCCCAGCGGAGAGGGGTCCTGTTGTCTGTGGCTGTGTAGGTTGTTGTTTCACACATACAGCAGCAGCCATTCATGGTGGAATGCTGTGTGCAAGCTCAGTACTGCTGAAGGAGTGGCCTGAAAGTACAATAGACCTCAGGGGCTGATAGATGTGTCAGCTCAACTCTTACCCCTGAAACCATTTAGCAAGGTTCCTGTCAGTCCTCAGAATAGTGCCAGCCATACGTGTTATGTGTATAATATATCTTTAACCTCTGCTGAGCACTCCCCTGAGTTGAGCTTAGAGCTTGACCACCAACCAAGGCGACCTGGAGTAAAAAGCTGGAAAAATCTGTATTTGTCTTATAAATGCTTGAAAATATAGTGATTTAGACCTGCTCTTTGGAGTGTTGATTAAATTACAAATCAATTAAAGGTGTGACCTGTGAAGAGGAGCAGTTAAGCACACTACCTGCCCCCGGCAGGCTCTGGGAGGTGAGCAGGCTGCATGATCCGCAGGGAGCTCCCGGGTCAGTCACAGTGAGCTCAGGACCTTGTAGGAGTCCAGATTGTTGACTAAGAGCTGCTGTATTTCAGAGCGTCATCAGGATAGAAGGCAGTGTCACTGGGAACAGGAGGCTGTGTGATGTGTCGAGGGCAGGGAGGGTGCTGTGCCCTGCAGGGAGGGCTGGTGCTCTTCTCTCAGTGGGCACCCCTCTAGTTCCTCAGCTTTCTTAGAAAAAATGGAAATATGGAAATGGAGGCTGTGGTTTGAAGCTGGAGTCTGGGGACTCACATTAATCATAACTGGCTTTAGGAGCTATAAATACCTCCTAACTCTGGTCTATTTCTGGGAAGCTTTCAAAAACAAGCACTGAGTTCTGATAGAGCTTAAAAGAGGAGAAGCCTTTGCTTGTAGGGCAGCACTGAGGCCCGTGTTGTACCTGGAAGCTGGGAACAGAGACAGAGCTTTTCACCCAGGCCGGGTCCTCCTCGTGCTCAGACGTTCCACTCTTGGCAGATCCTGATGGTTTTTCTGGGCAGTTTCTGTGTGTCAGCCACACGGCTGGGCCCGCAGCTTTCCCGTGACCTCCTCAACCTCCTCCCTCCCTCTCCTTGCTTCCAGACCTTCCCTCGGTCCCAGCAGCTGCTGCGGTGGCACCCGCCGCGGGGCGGGGACCCGCTGGTGCGGTCGCTCCGGTTCTGCCCACGGTGCTACCGGCTGCCCGCCCTGGGCTGGCCCGGCCGTGGGGCTGGCTGTGCCAGCTGTGCCAGCATCACGTGCCAGCTGTGCCAGCAGCACATGCCAGCTGTGCCAGCATCACGTGCCAGCCGTGCCGCGCCGCTTGCTGCCGGAGGAAGGGAGGTTCTGACGGCGCCTCGGCCGGCATCATGTCCCAGGAGCTGGCGCTGGAAGGGCCTGGTGCTTATCTCAAGGTGGAAGGTGGTGGTTGTTTACTGATAGGAGAGGGACTTTCTGTGCTATTGAGACCGAAATAAAGTTCCTGCTGAGCATTCTGATGGTGCGTGTCCCTGTAGGAGCCTGTTTGCATGCAGTGAAACCATGAGGTCATACAACTGGAGCGTGGCCAGCCCAAGGGTTTGGGTTTCTTCCCGAGCCTGGCATCCTTGGAAAGGGCGTTCAGGTCTCTGATGCTCCTGTCAGGAGAAATCTGTCAGCCAGTGAGCTAAACACTGGTGTTCTCATCTGCCTGCTTTTTGCCATAGTCTTGTTTGTTGGACTTCAGTCTGTTCTCATGATTTACCTTAGCATAGATCAAATGGGCTAAACCTTTGGGGTCTGGAAGGCTGGAGAGGCCTCTCTGGAGTGTGCCCAGGCAGCATGTTGGGCCAGGCGGGTGCTCACCCAGCCAAGAAAGCACTGAAATGCCCCTGCAAAGCTGCTGCCTTCCACAAGAGGCTGAGAGCTGGAAGCACAGTGTGGTGCAGGCACTGGGAGCAGCTCTGCTTCCTTGGGAGCCAGCCCTGTCCCTCGGGTGCTGGATAGATAGAAGACTGGGAGCACACTGGAAATAGATGAGCTTCTGCTACAGCTCTGCTGCTGGAAGCAGTGTGTGCAGAGCATAAAAAGGCACTTAGATGACAAATAAAGATCAGATGAAATTTTGTGTGCCATGGTTATTAAAAAAAAAAGTCCATCTTGGGAGATGCTTGGAGAGAGGATTTAGACCCTGCTCTCTGTACTGTGAAGATCTTTTAGCATCGGTTCAGTCAGTTTCTTTTCTCACCAGAGCACTTACTGTGCACAGAGAAAATGTCTTTTTTTATCACAACTCTCCCTTACCTACACTGCATTAGCTGTGTATGCTGCAGCTGTGATTTAAAAATGCTTCAAAGCTCTTTAAAAAACGAGATGGTCATAGTTGTGTTTCTCAGGGTTTTTCAGATCAGTTCCCTGGTCTCTGAGCTGTGAGCCTCAGCAGATGTGTGGAGATGTGACATGGCTCTTTCAGTGTTGCTGTGTCCTGTGCTTAGCCAAGCACCCAGCATTTCTCTGGATGAAGTGAGTTCCATGGGAACATCTCTGGTGATCTCTGAGGTGCTTGTGGCACTTGGCACTAGTCTGTTACACAGAAAAGTTTCTGCGCTGGAGCTTGTTAATCTAGGAGCTGGTAATCTGACATGTTAGTGAAAAAATAGCTGTCAGCCTCCAGTGGGGAATTTTCCACACCTGAAATACAGCTGGATCTGGTCAGTCAAGGCACTGCTCTGAGTCTGTGGCATAGCCCCTGGCACTCACCCATTCTGGGGAAAGCCTGGCTATGAGCTTAGCCCTCTGGGCAGGTCCTTATCCCTGCTGTTGTTGTAATACCTCCCAGTTAAATATGAACCTTCCCTCAGCAGGAAAGCCCTGGTTTCAGGCCCTGTAAGTCACATGAACCCTGCTTAGCTTTTCAAATTTGCAAACCAGAAGAAAACAGCAGGAAAATCCCTTTCTAAGCTGTGGGTGATGGGACAAGGAGTGAAAAGAGACGAAGGGAGGAAGTGTCATTTCAAAAGTAAGTTGGGTAGGTTGTAGTGGGCACTTTTTTCCTATTTTGTACAAAACAACCCGTTTGCAGTGTGCTGGTGTCTGACAGCACGGGTGACTGGGGTGCAGGCTGCAGCTCTGGAGTCAGGCAGGGAGAAGCAGCGTGGTTTGGGGACAAGCTGGTGGCCCTGCGTTGAGGGCAGGGGGCTCAGAGCCAACCCTTTGGCTAATCTTGTTATGCTCAGACTCTGATAACTGTAGGGATTTGCAGGGTTTCCTTATGTTTCCTGTAGATTGAGTCGTTCTGAGGTTATTAAAATACAATTGTTTCTTGTTAGAGAACATGATTTAAGCTTCCTGGCAGTGTGGAGGGTGTTTATGTGGGAGGAGTTTAAGGACATAATCGTGATATTTTCAGAAATGCCTAAGTCTGGTTCTGTGTAATAAACCCACGGGGAAATTTTGCAATACATGAACAAACTGAGTGTATTTCAAGTAATTGAGGCTGCCTCCAGGACTTAGAGTGGGTTTAGTTGTGATTTCTTGGTTGTTGGGTGGAAACAAATGCCAGGATTAATTACCTGGGCTCTTTCTTCATTAGCCAGTCTTCACAGGGCTAGTCTCTTGTTTGCAGCTGATCCTTCTTGGGAAACCAGTTCTCTCAGGAGTCCTGTCTGGGTTGCACAGCTACTGTGGCACCTTTCTGGGCTGAGCCCTGTCTCCTGGTGCTTGCCTTGGTCTCACCACTGGTTGCCCTTGTGTGTTTCATTGCTGGAAATTGTCATGCTATGCCTGACTCCTTACTTTAAAGCAATATTGCTTTTGGAATGGAAGAGAAAATTCTCTTCAGACTTTACAGTGAAAAACAAGCCCCTGAGGCTGTTTTTAAAGGCTAGCTTTTGCCTACAGATCACGAATATTTAGCTTGTGAAGAAACAGAAAAAAAAAGCCCCAGAAGCAGGATTGGTGTCTTAGTTTCTGAACCTGTAATTAAATTCTTCATTTCAGAGAAATATTGTTCATTCTTTTTATGTATATGTGTGTGTGAATTAAATTCAGATGGAGTCAGAAAGGAACTGCAGTTAAACCAAGGAATTATCTCTGTGCTGATTTCCTTAGCAATTTCTCAGTTATTTAGTATCAAAGGCCAGATGATAAAGCTGTATGGTAGACTTTCTCCATGCTGCTAGGATGAGTAGACAACCAGTGGAAAAACCCCAGCAGCCACAGTAAGCTGAGCCTGTGCCTTAGTTACCACCAGAACAGTTGCCTGCAGTGAGCCCAGAGTGAGGGAGTTGCAGGGACTGTGATGGGAGAGGCTGGAAGTGCCTGACTTTGGCCTTGCTCTCAGTGTGTGCTCATCTGCTGCAAGGAGTAGAAATACTTCTCTGCTTTTAAAAGGTCTTGAAGCATCACTTGCTTGTCTATGTTGACTGGAAAGTCCAAAAATGAAGTGCTACGTAAAAATGCCAAGGATCCCCAATGTATTGGGTTTTCCCCCTTCCTCAGAACTGCTTCCAGTCCACCCACCAGTAGCAGAGTGAAAAATAAGCTGCAGGTTCACGATTCTCGTGCCCTCCTTAGCAATGATAAGATGGTCTTTGCTGGTTAAGTTGCATCATTCCTGGGAGATAAAAAATTAGTCAAAGATACCCTTGTGACCCGACATGTAGAGGCCAGAGAGGGCCATGGTGTGCTCTGAGACACTGGGCACCCCTGTTTCTGTGGTTTAATGCACGTTGTTCTGACTGTGGGTCAGCCCGTGCTGCTGGAATGGAGCTGCTGGGGCTGCAGGAGAGTCAGGGAACACCTTGCTCTCTGGAAATTCCACCCTCGGTTTCGTGCATCCCCTGGCAGTTGTGGTTCTGCCCAGGACAGACAGGGCTGGCACCCTGCCGTGGCTTGCCACACTCTGTGCCCCTCACCGTGCTAAAGCTGCTGTCCCCGGTCACTCCTAGATGTGAACGACTCGAGGAGCAGCTCAATGACCTGACTGAGCTCCACCAGAACGAGATCCTCAATCTGAAGCAGGAGCTGGCCAGCATGGAGGAGAAGATCGCCTACCAGTCTTACGAGAGAGCCCGGGACATCCAGGTGGGTGAGGAAACAAGGGGATTGGGGATTGGGGTCCTGCCTACACCTGCTCCTTCTGTAGTTCACTTGCTTTTGAAATGCTTCTGAAGTGAGTCAATATTTGGTTTTATTTGTAGCAGTGTTGCCAAACTGCACATTGATGAGCTCTGAAAGGGCCTTTGTTCCATCTCTGACCCTCGGGTGTCTCTCCAAGTTCCTCCTCAGTACCTGCCTTTGGGCTGGCAGGTGCAAAAGCAGAGGGAACCTGCCTGTTGCTCCAGAGCTGAGGTTGTTAATTAGGTGTAGCAGAGTGGAAGGCTCTGTAGGGCATTGGAGACTAATGGGCCATGACCTGCACACTGATTTTCACAGGGGTGTTCCCAGTAAGCAGACCCCAGGGCGTGTCTCTGTGCCGTGTAATTTTAGACCAGTGGTCACTTACGTCTTTGTGTATCCACTGAGTCAGGAAATGGTTCTTTCTGTTGGTTTTGCCCATATAAGGAGGTACTTCTAAAAGAGAAGTTTCTTCCAGTGTAAGGAAGAAGTGTAAAAGGCCAGAGCTATGGAAATAGAGATGATGAAGTTGGAGGGCCTTCCGCTGAGCAGAAATGATCTGAGCTGATGCTAACTGTATGAGGAGAGGCTTGCTCAGGAGCAGGTCAATCATTCATTTTAAATATCTCTGCTGGTTGTAGCAGGCATCTCAGTTCTGATCTCTGACAGGAGGTATTTATAGCATGAGCAGAGAATTGTAGGCCAAAGTTCTTCCCGTTTTCCTCCCCAGAGGTGCTCCAGCAGGGTGATCTCTGGGGATACAGCAGGCCGTGCTTTGCATGTTTGTAGATCCAGCTGCAAGTCCAGTGGAGTCAGAGGAGTCCTTCCAGATGTTAGCCCAGTTGTGTCAGAGTCCTTCCAGATGTTAGTCCAGTTGTGTCAGAGTCCTTCCAGATGTTAGTCCAGTTGTGACAGAGTCCTTCCAGGTGTTAGTCCAGTGGAGTCAGAGTCCTTCAGGTGTCAGAGGAGGCTGAGCAGTTTTTCCCCAGGCTTTTAGGGACCATAACTGAACAGAAGCCCTCGTGTTTCATTGACCTCCAGAGATGTGATGCAATGGCAGAGAAATGTAACAGATGGCAATGACCTTTATGTGAAGGTTAAAATAAATCAGTGTCTCTGGACAGTGGTGTCATTGCCCCCAGCAGAGTAAACAGGAGCTCCACCGTGGGGGAATGTGACACGATCCAGGGTTTGCTCTCCTCTCCGATTTAACTGGGCAGTAAGAAGTAAGGTTGAAAACTGAAACTGAAGTAAGGATTTCTCAGTAACTTTTTTTGTCTTCATTTTACAATTAATCATTTTTTAGTGTAAATTTGCAAATTGAGACAGACTATTCCTCAGTGGTGCTGGGGAAGAGTTAAGTGTTTGGTTTTCTTGAATGAAAAAGCAGTTAAGAGCACTGGCTGGTGTTGCAGAAGAACAGTGTCCTGGTTGTTTTTGCAGTGGCCAGTCCCAGAGGTACTGCTGCTAGCTGCACACTTGCAGATGTTGCCCAGAGTTGGCCTTAATGTCCATGAAGAGCAGCTGGAGGGGAGGATTAATGGAGAACTTGTCACTTTGTCTGTCTCCAAGGGCTACAATGTCTCATTGCATTAATTGCCTTAAAACCTCTCTCCGTCCTCCCCAGCCCACCCGCTGCATGTCACCAGTGTTGTTACTGCAGGTTGGGTTGGTCCTCTTCAGGGTCAGCATGTTGAAGAGGTCTGAAAACAATCACCCCCAAGCTAGCAGTGCCTTAGAGGTGTTGTTTTGTCCAGGGTGGTCTTCTCCTTCCATCTCCTTCTGCTTTGCCTCTTCCTGGAGGCAGTTCCATGAATGCCATGCCTCTTGCCCTTCTAGACATCTCTCTCTCCCACCCCGGGCAGTGTCAGCTGGAGCTGTGCCAGTGCCACAGCTTGCTGCAGGCTGGGGTGGGGGAGATCCTCCTGTGACACCAGCTGTGTAGGCCCAGCCTTGGTGCTGGTCCAGCCTTCCCCTGAGCTCATTCAGCTCACCACAAAAGCAGGAAGCATCTGAGCCTTGTTGGTTCCTTATTTCTGCTGACTTCATTTTCTGCCAGGGTGGCTAGAGAATTGCATGGTCTCAGAGGGGGGTTGGACAAGCACAAGCCACTGCAGGAAAGGCGGTGGAAATGGGGGACTTTGAGAGCCCTATTGCCAGAATCAGAAGGGGAGAAGGAGTCCTGGCTAGACACAGCACCTCTGTCCCCTCGGGGGGTCTTCTGAAGCCCAGGCTGGAGCGAGCAGCCCCCAGTTGCTGGACAGAGGCCGTGTGCCTGGGTCTGGTGTCAGGCAGGGAGGATGCTGTGGTCTCAGGTGAGCGTTGCACCGCGAGCAGGGTCAGGCAGCTGATGTGTGTTTAACACAACCTGACCCTGCTCAGCCTGTCACCTCCCTGGTGTCAGTGGGGTGCTGTGCTGTCACAAGCCACAGCAGCCAGTTATCTACTCCCCCTGGCACGTGGGGTGGCACTCTGGTGTGAAGTCAGCGTGGTGGCTGTGACCTGCTGGCCTCAGGCACGGCGGGTGGGCCCGGCTGGCAAGGCAGGAGTGGGGGCTGCCCACGTTGGGGTGGACTGGCAGGGTTGGCCACCCAGGGGTGTGCTGGCCACCCAGCAATGTGCTGGCCTCCCATCAGTGTGCTGGCCACCCAGGGGTGTGCTGGGCACCCAGCAATGTGCTGGCCTCCCATCAGTGTGCTGGGCACCCAGGGGTGTGCTGGGCACCCAGCATGTGCTCTTGCCGGCAGGAGGCCCTGGAGGCGTGCCAGACCCGCATCTCCAAGATGGAGCTGCAGCAGCAGCAGCAGCAGGTGGTGCAGCTGGAGGGGCTGGAGAACGCCACGGCCAGGAACCTGCTGGGGAAGCTGATCAACATCCTGCTGGCCGTCATGGCCGTCCTCCTCGTCTTCGTCTCCACCGTGGCCAACTGCGTGGTGCCGCTGATGAAGACTCGCAATAGGACGTTCAGCACTTTACTGGTGGTGGTTTTCATTGCCTTTCTGTGGAAGCACTGGGACGCCATCTCCGGCTACTTGGAACGCTTCTTGTCTCCCCCCAGATGATGACAGGCGTGGCGAGGATCGGTCAGCGGCTGCTCTGCCGAAGTTCTAAAGTGTCCGAGTGAATTTGTTTACATTTAGAATAACGTTTTTTCTCTGCGAGATGCATTGCAATAGTATTTTTTAGATTTTATTCAAGAACTCTTTTTGGCGAGAATCCTGGATAATTTTTATGTAGCATGGTTCTCTTTGGATGCAAATCTTAAGATTCTTTAAAGTGTACAAAAAGAAATAAATAAAACACAGAAATTTGGAGCATACCAATGGGCAAATTAAATTGTGGCTTGAACTACTGTACTAAACCTGTCAGGAAGGAGAGAACGTGGTGATCTTAAGATGAGCAAAGCTAAACCTAGTGCACAGCCTCGAGCGATGGTACCGCAGCCAACCTGTAACACTAAACTTCTACTGTGAAGTCTGCTCACATTCCATGTCCAGATGTATGCGTTCTGAGGGGTTTCTTCTTAACAAGAGACGAACAGCAGCGAGTGGAGCTCTTCCCCAGCTCAGCCTGGGTTCGTGCTGACCTGCCTTGCCACCCCTTTCTGTAAGGCTGGCTGACTTTGCTAACAGATGGAGCAGAAGCCTCATGCCATACACAGTAACTGCACAGTCGTGCTACAGTATTTTGAAGTAGTCCTTGAAATACTTATCTTTAAGCAGAAGCCCTTGGTCGCACTTTTAAGGTTTTTTTTATATATGTATATTCACAGATTTAAAAAAATCCGAGCAGCATACTTGAAGAGTGTAATACTCAAACTCTCAGTGCTTCCTTATTGTTTCTAATAGGATTTTTTATTATAATTATTATTATTATTATTGGGGTTTTGTTTTTTTTGGAAGGGGTTGGGAGGGTCATTACTTTTTTTTTTCCTTTTAAATAAAGAAGTGATGTTTTTAAATGAAGAAGTGCGTGAATAATTGTGAGCCGTCTTGTCCTGGAGCAGTTTGGAGGAGGGCAGAGAGTAGTTTCTGGTGCCAGCCTGGCTGGAGCGCAGCACTGTTCATACGCCATTTATCTGTCCTCCTGAGCATGCAGATGCAGCATCATGGAAAACATCTGTCTCCTCCACGCGTTCTTATCATGCAGGGCCTTTTGTTCTTTCTCCAGATGTGAAGGAGAGTGTGTTTGTGTTTCCCATTTGCACGTCACGTCTCATTCCTGGCCTCAGGAGAAGGGATTTATCTTCATCCCTTCCTAGGGAAAAGGCAGGTTCTTCTAAGGAAAGAAATACTGAATCAACAGTCTGCCCTACAGAATGTGTATGTCAGAAATAGCTCTGATTCATTTTTCAGTAGATCCCTAAAAAGTGAAACCAAAGTTTTCCTCCTGTCAGGCTCTGCTAAGATCATTTTTGCATCTGTGCTGCATCTGTGTACGTGCCATAGAGAGCATCCTCTTGTTCAGCCCCGGGGGCAGGTACTTGGTGTCACTGCCTTGTCGGAGCTCTGAAGGAAATGTCAGCCTCCAATGGAACTCTGGGGTCACCACCATGCTGCTGGTGCCCTGCTGGTGCTGGCAGCACTGTCTGGGAACTCCCGTTCGCTCTGCCCTGGCCTTCTGACTGGTGTCCCCTTCACTGCAACAAAGTCAAGACTCAGCTTTTGCCTCTGTGCAATCCAAAACGTCTCCAGGATTCTCTTTCAATGCCATTTATGGTGTTTAGTGAGATCTTACGGTTTTCCTTCCTTCCTTTCAGGCCAAGTTCCCCTAGGAACCAAATGTTGCCCAAGTGACCTAAACCAGTGGCAGTCACACATGTACCTCCAGGGAACACACACGTCACGCATCTGTCTGTCCGCACACAGAAGCCTAGGACTTCATCTGTGATGCAGCTTCTAGGTTCTGAGATTCCCTCAGCCTGGCTTCTAGTGAACAGCCTTGAGGGTCTCTGCCAGTGGAGCCAGAGCTCCGCCGTCCGCCCGTCCGTCTTCCATCACAGATCGTCTCTTTCCATAGCCACAGGAAACTCAGGTACCCCCTCCCCAGGGATCCCAGCAGCCTCTTGTCACCGTCTGCACTGCTGGTCTGTGATCAGATCACCTGTGATCTGCCCCTGCCCTCCTGAAAACACGGATTGCCAACTGCCACTGACTCGAGCCAAAAGTAGCCCTGCTTTCCATGGTGCAGGCAGAGCAGAGGTGGCATTGGCAGCCCCAGCTCGGCCAGGCTGCTGGCTCCAGGGGAACTGCTCTGCTCTCTGCCCTGCTCTGGCTGATAAATTCTGTGGGTAACAGTGGTCTTCCCATCACGTAGGTTTTGACAGAAACAAAGTGTGAATAACAGCAAGAACTGATTTGGCACGTTACTGAAAAGCTTTGTTGCCTTTATTTCTGAAACCTGGCCTTTGCACCTCTGTTCTTCTCAGTTTGGGTCGTGCCAGAATTGCTCCCAGTAGGTGTTTTTGTGGTCAAAGCAGGAAGGAGTTGAAAGCCAATGGATCTGGACACTGGGTGCCAATCATCCGTTGTATGTGAAGGAAACGTTTGTCCCTCTTCTTCTTTATAACCTAATTTCATCGAGTGTCTCAGTCATCTTCAGTAAATGCCATTTGCTAACAGGCCAGAAGGTGCAGGCTTCATAGAAACTTACACCCCAAGCTGTCTGGTGAAGGCCATGTGCATATGGTTCTGGACAGTGTCTGTCTGTCTCTCTCTCTCTCTCGACAGTTTCTTCCATTCCAGAGAGTTGTGTGCAGTGATGCCATGTATGATGCTGCATCCACTTCTCATGTCCTACCACAGCTGCCATGTGTTCTGCCTTTTGCATTAGCAGAGCTGCTGGGTTGGAAGGTCTGTGATGGTTTCCCATAGTGTGGCTGGAGATGTGGCTCCAGCTTTAAAGCTCCTTTCCCTGCCCGTGGCCGTGTTTGCTTTCTCTGGATGACACGTGGAAGGCAGTTTGTGCCATGGGTGTGAGTGTGCGTGTGAGTACCTGCTATGAATTAGCCTTCCCCATGGGTGTGAACGTTGTAGTGACCGTCCCTGAGTTGCAGAATGTTTCCCAAAACATTTCATGTTCAGAGTTGAAATGATTCTGACGTTGCTTGAGTATGTTGAGCACATATCAACTTGGCACATGAAAAGGGAAGAGTATAACGGACTGTGTTAGCTCAAAAAGCAGCAGCTCTTTGAAATTCCGTGGTTCAGACGGAGTTCATCTGTTTCCCCCTTGTGCTTTCTCAGTGTAAAGAAGAAAGAAAATCTCGATGCAAAAAAAATTCACCATTTTAAATTTTCTAACATTCTCTTTTCTCTCAGCCTCATTAGTTTAGTTTAATGATACTCAGCATGCTCACAGCAATTATTTCATTGGTTATCCCAATCCCATGAGTTCCTTTGGTCTGATCAGATTAAATATTGAGTTCTGTACTTGTTGCACTGGGACAGAAAAGCACTGTCTTTCAGCTTTGAACATATGCGTTTTTTTAATTTAAAAAAAGCAGCATTATAACAAAAGAAGCCAAGCTACAAAGGGGGTCAAGATTGGATAGTTTTGCCAGTTTTAAAGTGAATTCTGAATGTGGCTAAAGAGTTACAAACCCTGCGTGTCTGTGTTGTGTATGCCAGGTGGTATAGTTGTAGGCAATTGACTTAGCTGTAAGTGTGTTTTAAAAGTGTAAAAAAAATAAACAGAAAAACTCACTTGCACGGGTTGAAAAGTACAGAAATGACACTTGTGAACGTAACACTGTAGTTTATAGATCTTAAGCTGCTAATTGTTGAGAGAGATTTACATTTGTCTTGTCTGATTGTCACAGATTTATCTGTGACACTTTTACTGTATATAAAAAACTTTAAATAAAGACCTCAGCTATTAACCCCGGCCTGGTCTGGATGTTTCCGAGGGATGGTGGGGGGTGCTCAGGAGAAGGGGGTGAGAGCTGTGCTGAGCCCTCCTAGCTTACCATCTGTGCCAGTTCTGCATAGACCCCGTCAGATGCCACCCTGCCATGGGCCCTGCGCCCCGCGGGCACGGTGAGTAGCAGGGCTGTGGGGCTGGCTCTGCAGGCAGAGGAGGAGCAGTGCAGCTGTGGTCTTCCTCCTCCATGCCCCTCGGCAGGTGCCCAGCCTGGCAGTGGGGCTCACCCGGCACAATCTGCTCTGCGGCTCTGGGAGCCTCGTCTGGAGGCGGGTGGGCAAGGTGGTGCCTCAGAGCTGTCTGTGCTGGAGGAACCAGGAACTCTGCTGTAGTTTCCACCTCTGAGCAGGGCCCTAACCTCGATGCCCCAGTGGGGAGGTGGGTCTGGCTCCTTTGGACCCTTTCCTTGCTGGGATTGCAGGCTCAGCTCTGCTGAGCTGCAGGTGCGAGGTGTGGTTCTTGCCTCGGCTGTATTTCTCATGTGCACCTCGTGATGGAGCAGCTCCAGGCCCCAGCTCGGCTTCCACAAGAGCTCAGCAGGTAGGACATCACTTGCTGCAGTCTCACTGCTCTCCTGAGGAAAGCTCTGTGTGATGCTGTTTGGGCCAGCACTCTAAATGTAAGTATTCTGTCTACTGTGTTTCACAGAAGAATTTCTGAATTCTTTAGTTTTTGTACAAGCTTGAAGTGAGCAGATTCCTCATGAAGAGGAGAAAATACTGGCCGTGACAACACAGAAGGGAATGGCAACAGCTTTTTAAGAGGAAAGTGACGGAGTAGTTTTTTGTTTTCATTAAAAGATGCAAGTGCTGTAAAAGCAGAGAGAGATCAGAAAGAAAAGCAGCTGTTAGCAGTGATTTTCTAGTCTCCCCACAACCAGAATGCAAATTCCAATATCTTACAGATGAAGCGAGTGCACGGAGCTGCTTTTGCTAGAACTGTCTCAAAATGGACATGGGTGCTGGTAAAGTTTAGTGTTGTCACGTTCTGGGGTGGTCACCCGATGGGTGCTGGTTGGACTCTGTGGCTGAACGAGGCTCGGGATCACTCCAGAGGGGCATGGCAGCCAGGGGTGACAGCAGTGGCCCTCTGCTCCCACATCAGCAGTTTTAATCCCATAATTTAGAGGATTAGGAGTCGTTACTCAGCTTTGTTTGATTTGTGGGAAATGGTTTGATAGCTCCACCCAGGTCCTGGGGGACAAACAGATGTGGCAAGGATGTGGCTAATGCTGGGTTTGCAGTGGGGATGAGGCACAGGCTGATCTGTCACTGGAGCAGCCGTTCTCCCAGGTCAAGCTGCAACTCATTAAGCTGTTGATAGTGGGAATTCTGGCAAACAGGCAACTCCCTACCACAAGACATCTGTCTTCAGGTGTTTCTTGTCAAACACCAAATCCACTTTGTCCTTTAAAGGAGAGTGTTGGTTGGTGCTTTCTTGGCCTCAGTGGAGCCTCCCTCACTGATGGAGTTCAGCAGAAATGGGAAGTGGGTTCTCTGCTGCCTGAGTTGGCATGAAATGGTCCATCCCTGGGCACACCAGCTCTGCTGAGAGGTGTGTTCACTGGCCAGATCCCCTCTGAACCGAGGGATAAAGGGCACACATATGTGTGCTTTGTCTGTGTACCAGCCTCGTGGTAAAAACATGGGCAAAACAGGGAATGCTGATGCAGAAAGCAACGACCTCCAGCAGCTCCCTCCACAGACACAGGTGCATCCCATCAGGACCCCTGGATTTGTGCGTGTCCAGGTTGCTTAATGGGTCCCTAACTAACCCAGTCCTCCTCAACCCAGACAAACTCCTCTGTCCTGACTTGCCCTGTGGCCTGAGCAGTGTGGGACTCCTCAGCATGGCCTCCAGCAGCACAGACTGAGACAGAGGTGGCAGGAGTTGCTCCTCACTCAGCTCCTCGTTTCCAGCTGGTCTGGGCGTTGCTGCTGCCCCACGTGTCTCTCCAGCCCCTTGGTGTGGACGCAGGCTCGGGGTCAAGACAACTCCGGTTCGTCCTTGGCCTCGCTGGAAAGGTCACTGGAGGCGATGTCGCTGGCGCAGGTGGGCGAGCCGCAGGGCGGGGAGCTCCTGGCTCCGCTCGGGGGAGGAGCTGCGACGCGGGCAGCGCTCCCAGGCTGTGGAAAGGAGCGTCCTGAGCGCGGGCATCGCATGAGGAGCAGGTCACGTTTCTCTGGAGCGCTCCTCAGCGGAAACATCTCCATGGAAACCCCATCCCCGTGCGCCGCGGGGTTCGGTGCGACCCAGTCTGCTCGGGACCCCGGCTGTGGAGGGTCTGTTGCTTATTTCAGCTCAACTCACCCCGCAGCGGTGACACTCACGCACGTTTCCCGCTTGGGAACACACGGCGAGCGAGGGTCAGCGGCAGCGACTGTCCCCTCCGGGCCGCTCCCAGCTGCGATGTCCGGGACAGGCCGGGGCTCCGAGGGGCCGGGCCGGGGGTGTCTGGGCCGAACGCCCTGGGACGGGCAGCTCCGAGCCGCAGGAAAAACCCTTCTGATCCCCGGGACCCCGTTTGCTTAGGGGAAGCCCTGGGGGAGCCGGGGCCTGACACATGTGGAAATAATTTTATTTGCAGGGGATTAACGAGAAGGCTTAATGGTTCCGATCTAATTTAGGCCAACATCAAGAACGCAAAGACCTTCCCCAGCAAAACTGCTCCCCGCAGCCCTCCCGCGGGGCCAGCAGCGCCGGGACCTCCGACGGGGCTGAGCTGGGACCGGTTCCCCGGGAGCCGCCGACCCCACCCCGGGAGCCGCCGGTCCTTCCCGGGGCGCCGCCGGCCCCGCTCCTCGGGATGTGGCGCCACCTGGCGGCGCGCGCTGTCCTCTGCGCGCTCGCGCGCTGCCCCGCCCGCGGTCTCTGGCGCCCCCTGGCGGCGCGGCGGCCCCGTCCCTGCTGCGCGAGCCCCGTCCCTGCTCTGCGGGCCCCGTCCCTGCTCTGCGGGCCCCGTGGCGGGAGCCGCAGCTCGGAGGGGCCGGGCGGGATCAGCGCGGTTGGCAGAGACCGTCCAGAGCACGGAGCCCAGCCTGTGCCCCGCAAGGCACCGCTCAGCCGTGTCCCTCAGCACATCTCTGCTCCAGCCCCTCCACGGCCTGCTGGGAGGGAGGGGCCC
>VYZU01073215.1:15125-78450 GCA_013401355.1 Ceyx cyanopectus | reverse complement strand
GGTTGGACTGGATGATCCCCAGGATCTTTTCCATCATAAATTTTTCTATGAAAATTTTTGTAAACCCAGGCAGATTTTCTGCCACAAATGATCTTGCTTTTCAGAGTTTTGTCTTTCCTTTTCAACACTAACAACTATTTCTGATCCTACGTTACTTACAACTGAACTCTCAGCACAACTGTCAGCAATCCAAACAGAAGGCCAGCGAGTAATCCCAAATCAAGTCCCAGAATGATGGATGCTACACATGTAAAAACCCAGATCATCTGGAGAAGAAATAACAGATGTAAAGTCTCTTGATTATAACATATAACTTCTGGTCACACTAAAAAAATCGCTAGACCAGACAACGTGAGTAGCAGAATTGAGCTCTGGAGATGATGACAGCACACTGACAATACATACAGAACCCTTCCTCCTCCTCCAGGATGCTCCTACCCATCACTAGCACATTAGGCATAGGAATTAATTCCTTTTTAGGAATTAAAAGTTTTTTAATCTAACAACGTATTTCAAGGATCTAGTTACTTTGGTGAAATTAAAGGGGAGGCAGTAAACTATTTTCTGATGGTGGCAATCTTTGGTCATCTTTCTTTAGAAATTTGAACTAATTTATTTTTCCAAAATGTAAAATACTGTAACATGCCCCACTTGCAGGCACAGAGAGAGGGAAGGGGGCTCCTCAGTGAATAACTAAAACTTAGACCTGTTCCAAAGAGACGTAGTTCATATTAGCAAGTTGATGGCACTCTATAAATCTCCACTGAATAATCAGGCAGAACAGTTGAAGTGGGCTCCTCAGTTCCTCTCTATGTCATTGCCCAGGCAGAACAGCCAGGGGACCCACTCATATGAAAAGCTGAGTGCCCACACATCTCACTGAAGTCAGTGGGATCTTTTAACTATAAAGAGGACCAGTACATGATTGACTAAAAAAATTCAGATCTACCTAAGAGAGGTTCAGTGACACACACTGTAAAATCTAAGCACTAAGTGCATGGAGCAAATACTTGCCATGCAATCTTTTCCTGCCCTAACAGCCACACTGATGGTCTATTGCACAGCAAACATAGTGGGAGATGTAAGCAAGTACCATGAGATGTGGTTGTAGTGGTTCTTATATTGTTGAACAGGTTGTATCTTGTTCATATATTCCCTAGATTGATAAATGAATCTGTATTCTATCTTGGATTAATCTTGCTACAAGAAAACATATTTTCTGAGGACTACCTGAGATACCCAGGCAAACGGGATGCCAATGTGGTAACAATAAAAATATATGCCTCTGAATTAAGAAAAGCTCACCGTTTCTGACCTATTTGAATTGTGCAAAAGATAAAAGCAGAATAGAAAATGTGTCAACAGGCCATCTTTATTCTGACTTTCAAGTGATCTCAACACAAGATTTCTGCAAACTATTGTAGTTTCTCTGAAGGAGTCATTGCACAGGAATATGTTGATTGGCATCCTGATTGTGGGGAGATAAGAATATTGTGTAAAATTCTAAACTGGGCAATTTTTAAAAGACCTTAAGGCACTTGCATTTTGAGGATGGAGGTAGAAGTTTTCTGATGTTAATGATACAGAATTCCATTTATGTGGTAGTTGAGAAACTTGGATGGCATAAAAAGGCAAAAAGATAAGCAGATAAAACCATTTGGGAGAAAAAAAGAAAACTAGGTTACTTACAGCATCCACTTTATTCTGTTTCCACAGACGGGGAACATCAAATACTTGCATGAACATCCCTTTCAAGTTAGCTATGACTACAGCTGCCAACACAGACTGTAAAGAAATATGATGAAAAAAATCCATTATTCAGAAACAAAGACACATATTAAGGTAGTGTTCAACTTTATACATTGTAAACCAGAGTCTGGGCCAGCATCAGTCACCCGAGTTTAAACACAGCCCATCCAAGCTGAGCATCTGCATCTGAGTGGTGCTGGTGGCTGTGCTGCAGAAACAAGCACAATACCTTTTGTAACGGCTCTAACAGCTTCCCCAGGGCAACTATGGAAATCAGAACAATCCCAGCTGAGATAATACCAGCGACCTGTGAAGAACAGAGTGTTTGTAGGAAAATCATTTATTAAGACCCTCACATTTCTAGAATTACAAAGGAAAATGTACAAGCAGCTGCTCATCACACTTCTTTAGGAACCAGGAGACCTGGCAAAATGCCATCATGTTTAGGTGTCTGTGGGCAGTCTTGATCCACTTCAGCTAGCCCAGAGAGCTCACTTGAGCAGCAGGTAGTGTAAACAGCTGCAAGCAAGGCAGTAGGTCTTGCATAGGTTATGTTGCATAGGCAGCTGAAAGGAACAGGGTCTGTGTCAGCCAGAAAAGGGGCTGCTGCATACCCTGCAAAAGAGAGTATCTCCCTCGACGTGAGGAAGATGGCACATGGGCAGATGTGCAACTGGCAACAGCAGGGGAAGCTAAAGTATCTCATAGGCATCCTCGAGAGGATTTCCTCCCTCTTCCTGAATTCCTACTGTATCAAACCCAGTCCCTTAATAGGGAACGAATTTCTGAGGAATAAACCTCGAAGGATTTCTGCCCCGTAATGTAACTGATGCTACGTTATACACCCCATTGCCCTCTTCTGGCAGAGCTACACAAACCATTCACCCCCAGAGCACAGGCTGCTTAGCTAAGGTACCTGTGTCTTTCCACGATGCAGCAACACAGCCACTGTGGGACTGTTTTCAACCCCCTGTGGAAGCTGTGCCCTGTATCAGATTAGATTTACCCACTAGTAAGAAGAGCCATTACCTGAGTCTTTCCACCAGTACTTTCCTGGACTGCAGTCCGTGAAAGAGCAGTAGTTGCAACAAAACAAGAAAAGGCACCTGAAAAAATGTTGCTGACCCCAAAGGCAATAAATTCCTGAAAGATAATTGGATGATGCTGTAAATACAGATGCCTGAAGACAATTTTGCAATGGAGAATGACAAGAGCTTCCATGGGGTTTATAAAGGAGGTAGCACAACGATATTGAGGAGAGTACAGATTAGTAATAGTTATTAATTGTTCACACAAATCCCTCTTGTGCCAGTGTAAATTCCTGTCTGGGAACCTCCATACTCTCCCTGACATGGACACTTCTTAGTATGGAAATGTTTAAAGCCTATTTCCATCAATCCTAGCATTTCTAACAATTACACTGTATAATTGCATCAAGAAATGGGACTAGTATAAATTTAACTCCTCAGTGTCATCAGCTAAACAAATAATTTTAATCAGTACCACAGTCTGAATTTAATTACTGCAAAGCACTGTATTGTTAATAGAACTAATCAGGAACTTAGCGATAAGACACAGTTTCAGTGAAAACTCCTTGTGTTTTGCCAGCAGTTTTTCACTCTGAGCATCCCACTGAGCTCATGCTGAGTCCCAGGCAGCATTCTCATGGATGTGACCCAGGATCACAGATCCTGGCACCTACTGATGCTGCTTTTTCTGCTCAAGTGGCAAGGACCCTGAGAGCTTTCTGTCCTGGGATCTGGACCATTCCTCACTGGGAAATGAGGCATTTGGGAGCAACACCATATAATTGACAGAAACAATGTTTTCACCAAGCTGATGAAGTCATAAGAGCTTTTCACTCACTGCAGAGTTTTAAAAGATATTTTTTTATTTTTACTCTTTCTCTTATTTTCTCCAAAATGAAACTTCCTCCAAGCTTTTAATTAAGCTCCAACTACAAGAGCAGGATTTGAAACCATGCTCTTTAGCATAACAGACTTAGAAGATTTGTGCCTGGTCCTGTGTATCAGCTGTGCTCTGCAAGATGTTGGGGCTATGGTTCCTAGTGTTCTCAGCTCTTAATAATCTATGAATCTATGAAGACAAAATGTGGCAGATAATAGTACTGACCCATCCTTCAGAATTATTTTACTACCTGCTTTTATGATGTCATTTTAACTTCTCAGTTCAAGTAAACTATTTACCCATCACTCATGGCTGCATTTAACCTTTGCTATCTGTAAAATTCATAGCATAGTATTGAAAGGAAGGCACGTTCCTTTCACAGGGAGTAATTCTACTACTACAACATTTAATTAGTATCTCTGAAGCACATCAGTGCTGGCAGAACAGCATATTCAACAAAAGAACAACATGAATAGCACTTCCAGGAATCTGTATTATTCATTCAGATTTATTAAACTGAAAGTCAAGGCATTTCAGTCAACTTTGAATAGAAGTGTCACCAGATATGAACCCTGTGTATTGTAAAGTGACCAGCATGTTCAGAAGTCTAATTTTGCTACATACTCAAGAACAGTGTTTCCAAAATCAAACCTTATGTAAGGTTTTTTTTATTTTTTCCGCTAAAAGAAAGGGCTCATAAACCAAGTAGCCAGCTTATCTATTTATGGTAGCAGGTGTATTTGCTCACACGTTTAAAGGATAAAAATCAAAATTAGCTAGATGCACAACGAGGAAGCTTTCTGACATTTTTCTCCCTTGCTCAAGGGCAACTGACAGAGCCCTGGGTGAACACACTGAACAAGAATCCTCCAGGAGCTTGTCACTGCTCATGTATCATTTGACTACTGCCTATAGAACAGTTCTGTTCTGATAGTTACCCAGCTATGTTCCTGTGCTGGGGCATTTAGTGAAGCTGTAGGACTCAGTTAGACAGTTACAAGTGTATTCATACTGGTGTAACTGGTGGTGTGCTCAGAAGTACAGTAACTTGCTCTGTAGGAACAGAATCATGCCTTAACTGAAAGGTTCAACTGATAAAATCCTGCATGCAAACTAAGCCTAACTAAAGCCATCCAGAGCAGCTTCTTAGCTTGGCATTGCCTCCCCTCAGCCCTGTCCCCCAGCAGCACACCTAAAATATGCCTTAGCAGTAGCAATGGAAAGCAGGTTGCTAAAGCTGTCTGTGTCTACTCAACATCACCAGAAACTTCCCCTGTACAGTACTTAGCTTTGTCTTTTCAGAGTCACTGTAGACACTGAAGCAACACAGAAGGAATTAATCAGCCTGAAAAGCTCACACCAAAGGCAGAGAGAATCTGCCCCACCTCTACGTGGTAGATTTGTCAGCTAATACATGGCCATTTCTGCTTTCTTTTCAATAGTCACAAGTTTTTTTCTGTCATACTTCACCTTTAGTCTGAAAAACCCGTGTGAATCACATTTCTTTCATTTGGCTACGTGAGTCAACAGGGAAGAACTCAGATGCAGTACGTTTAGAAACTGTTTTGTTATACATACCTGGTTTCCATCAATAGCATAGTCATACTTGGTTGCATACACTTTTCCCACAGATACAGCAATAGCATAGGCAACAATAGCAATGGAAAAAGAGGCTGCTATCATCTGGGAAAACAGGCTGACATCTGGAGGCTCAGGAGGCAAAAATCTAGTATTTAAGAAATATATTAGTGTTACCAAATTGATCAGATACTGTTCTTACCAGAATTGTCAAGGAGTTGGAGGCAGAGGCATACAGGTTGCTTATAATATGAAGTGTAATGTTTCAAGTTAATAAAAAGGTGGAAACAGTCCATTGACATACAGAACATGCTTATCTAGCTCACCATAGCCCAAATCCTGATGCTATTAGTCAGCAACAAAGCTCCCTTTGTTCTCAGCAGGACTGAGATTTGGCCTTATGATAGACAAGTGAAAAAGTACATTTTTTGAAGCATTGAAGAAAGGATGTACTGAATAGTATGATGAATTACATAAATGTTAATGACACTTCATACTATTGTTAACATACTTCTTCAGAAGATCTCAGAACCATTTTATCCCCTACTGTGTTTCCACAGATTTTAATTAATCAAGCCCTGAATACCAAATGGAATGTGAAGGTTACTACTGTGAAGTGCTCTAAATCTTTTAAGTGAAAGTCTCTACCAGTGTAATCCTGCACATCCTTGTTCCTATGACTATGGAAGTGACAAGATTGATTTGGGTAACAGTTGTGACATAAATATGAACCACAGTAGGATACCAGGTCTACAGAAATTACATCTATGCAGAATTTCACTATATATATATTTTTTTACATCTTCCATACTCATACTTCATGAGCATGAAGCAATGAATTCTCAGATGAACTTCATGCATCAGGTAGATGTTCCTAAGCCCATAAGCAGATGGAGGAGATCTATGCAACACGTTTGGGTGGCATAATTAGAGTGAGAAGTAAACTTCAGGAAATTTCCAGCTCGGAGTTTTAAACTCAGGTTACAGTTCTCAATATGTCTTTTATGTCTTTTCTTTTACCACTGTCATTTTTAGCCAATTAAAACAATACCTATTTCCCAGAAAACAAAGGCACTCACCCTCTTGGAATGCTCTTAACAATGCCTGCATTGTATTTTTTTTCCAAGTCAGCAGCATATGAAATGCCAGTGGCTACTATTGTCTGTAATAAAACAAAACAACCATTTTAATACTTAAAAAGGGTTCTTGTCTTCCTGCAGCTAACCCCATCTATTTTATCTGTTTTCAGGTGTTACTGCTCTCCTCTGCTTACCACAAGGACTTCTACAGGTATAGGGATCGGGATCTTGTGTTTGAACCGATTGTTGATCTCTTTGACCACCATGCAGACAAAAATGGTGAGGAGTCCAGCAATGAGATCTGCAACGTTGGTGGTGCCAATTCTTTCAAATGTTTCAATAAGAGTCTGAAAGATAAAAATGATAATAAAAAACATGCCCATGTCCACTTGAAGGATGTGCAAATACTCACAAGAAGATCCAACTGCCTGGGGTTTTGGAGGAGGCCGAATTCCTTCCTTGGCCAGGCCTGGAGCAGCCTGGGGATAAAGCACTGTCAGGGTGCTACAGAGTCTGTGAGTGGCTTTAATGGTGAATTTAACTGAAAAAAAAAAAAGCAGAACTGCAAGAATTGTCCACACAGGGGGCTTCTGCTTGCTGGTATTTTGGAAGTTAGTGCCAAATAAGCAGAGCTAAACCCCCACCAGTGTTTGACATCTGCCTGTACTTGGAGCAAGGAAAGGAAGATCTGCAGCTTCTTCCCTTTGTCCAAGTAGCAAGGGAGACCCTCATTTTTGTCTTCAAAAGACAGTCAGCAGACCCAGGGGCCCAACTCTGGTTCACTGCATGCCCAGTACATGTGGTCTGTGGATTTTGTTTCCTATTTCTACTGCTGACATCCAGGGAATGAGTATGAACTCGTGGGTCCTCCCAGAACGTGGAGGATCCTACAGCTGAGAGAAGCAGTCACTGACCCTCACCTTAGGGTACATTAACCCTGCCAGAGTTCAGTCTCAGGCTGAAGGGTTCTCACAACTGGGCTGCAACAGGCAGCTCCCTTCCCTCCCCTTGCTGTGCCCTTGCTGGGTCCTGCTGTTTATTGCAAACACGTGGACAGAGAAAAATAAAGGGCTGATTACAGAAAAGCTACAGCTACTCCTCTGTCCTCCTCTTGAGCATCAGGGTAATTCTCACTTGCCTCCTGTCTCCAAGAAAATGTGTTTATTCCAAGCAGCTTTAACAAAATGGTCTGGTAGAAAGGAGGTTAGAAGCAGACCCGTGGATCCTGGTTAGCACCCCAGCAAGGGCAGGGCTGTGACAGCACCACCACTATTGCCATTCAGAAATAAAACGTCTAAGTGCTTAATCGGATGTTTTCTAAGCTAAGAAGCCTTCCTAAAACACTGATCCAGCTGCCTTTCTTCGGGTGACTGAAGGCATCTCTTGCCCAGGGTCCCCACCCTCACCCACCGTGTCCGTGCTGCACAGGGGAGCAGCAGCTTCCTCACTCTGGGCTGCGGATTCATTCTGCCAGTGCTGGGTGCTTAGTGCTGCACTTCATTAAACACCACTTCTGAACCCAGTCCAGAACTCGCTGAGGCTGCCACAGCAAGGCCCTGGTTGAGCACACCAGACATCACAAGTTCTTTGCTCCACACCGACCTGGCTCACCCCGAAGGGCACAGAAGCTCTGAGCTTTAACCTCCAAAGTCAGCGTCCCTCAGCTGCAGCAGCTGGGACAACCTTGCTGTTCTCGGGAATACTTCCTACTACACGAACCACCTTTCACTGAACATAAGCAATACAGAAACAGAAACCTGCTGGAACAATGAGTTACCACCCTCACAGGTCTGCTCTAAGGTCTCTTAGATAGAACTTTGTCTCAGCTGATTTTCCTTGTTCTAAGAGTTTTCATTAGTTCTGAAAAGGCCCGTAAGATAATACCCTTTTTTTTAGCATAACCCATGAGATACTTTCTGTAAATTTTACTTTGCTGTTTGCAGTTATATTCATCTTGTTGCTGCTAATCTAGATGGCTAATGATTTTTCTGTTGGTCTGGTTGCCTGAACTGGTATGTAAAATGTGTAAATATATTTTTTATTAATATCTATTTTTAAATAATTATTTTTTTTTGGTCTTGAAAAGCCCCTTCTATGAATCTGTTACTGTAATGTGAAGTGCCATGGAAGAGCTAAAATACTGTGAATGTGAACAGTTTCATGCTGAGTCAGTGACAAAACTCCAGCCTCACCTTAGCTAACCAGGAGGTACATAGGGTGGGAATCCAGATCCTTAAGAGTGGCTGCAGTGTGGAGTGGAGAACAATGCCCTTCACCAGAATGACCTGCTGGCTTTAGAGTACAGAGGGCTGGGACTCGTCAGCTTTGGGAGGTGAGCTGACACTGTCACTAGTGATGAAACACCTTCCACAATAAGCCAGAGAACAAGGGGTAGGATGGAAAGTAGTCCCCTGAAGTGGCAACTTGGAGAAGAACTCTTTTGCTGGATAATTAAGTTTAGACTTTATGTGAAAGACAATGAAAAAGATAATTAAGTTTAAACTTTCTGTCTGGGGAACCCCAAAAGCTCAGAGCCCCACAGCTTTAAATGAACAGCTGCAGATCTTAATGAGAGTGAGAACTAAATGAATGTCCTACACCTACCACCATATATATGAGCCATTCTCCTATGAAATGGAAGTAGAACAGAAATGGTTATAGAAAAACTCTGGCATAAACCCCAAAGAGATGAGAAGGGCATACTTACATATATTATGGAAAGGACACCATTGTAGTTTTTAGTTGAGACATTTAGGACTATTTTCAATTGTGACACAAGCACTTGAAAAGCAGCTGCAGTTGTGAATCCCCCAACTAGTGGATCTGCAAGGTACCTCACAATGAAACCAATCTGAAGGGCTCCAAATATTACCTGGAAAAAATCATGAGGAACAGCTTGCTAAACAACAACAAAAACACTTTTATTGGGTGATTTCTTAGGCTTTGTTCTTTTTTATTTGTTACAGAGTCTTAGGACCATCTTCCCCCACTGCAGCCTAGTGTATCTTAGTGTCATGTCATCCCAGGAAATAAGGAGATGGGAAAGGATGCTCCAGGATAGGCACCATTAGCACCTAGGTCTCTTGGTCTGGAATCAGGGCTATTCTCTTTGTCTGAAACCCCAGCCATACTGCCCAGGATAAGAAGAATAATCCCCCCAGACCTCTGCAGAGTTTCAGATTTGCTTGCCTTTGCTTTTGTCTTTTCCCACAGGAAAATGTCCTACTGCCCTCGTAGGTACTTCCACACCAAAAGCTTTCCCATGAAAATTAAATCAATATCAATCTTGTGTCTTCAAGGCAGCTATTTTACCTGTAAAATTCCAACCAGAAAGGTGAGGGTGCTGGCAATCAGCACTCTCTGAGCATCTCTGGACTCAGTGTCCACCAGTGTCCCAGTGCCATTAGGCCCTGTAGCATTACTGCCATCTATGAGGAAATGATCATCGGGGGCCATGCTCAACACAACAGATCCCACCATCAAACTGACTACAGGGAATGGTCCTGCAATGACAAAGAGAAACACTTCAGTTTGATATACAGCAAAAAGAAGCATTTATCAGATGAGGTAAAGCAAACTTGAAATCAGAAAATCTGTTTAATATTTTAATTGGGGTACATTAGGAATATTAGGGGGCCAGGAGCCACAGGCACTGCAAAGGTGACACAGAGATACAATTCTTTCCTTAAATAACCTGAATTCCACACAGAAGTGCAGATTTATACTTTGTTTAAGCCAGTTCAGGGCTGTACCAAGGCCAAAAGGGGCAACATGTTCCAACTGTATCTGCACCACAACCAGACAATCCAGATCACTGGTGCAGCTGAAAGTGACTTTTTCTTTACTATTTTTATTTTTCCTGTGTTTATTTTTCAGCCGATTCATGCCACACAGCTGCATGGTCAGGAATCCCAGCACCACAGTCAGGGCAGGAACGTGCACCAAGGGGTAGGACCACATCTTTTGGCAGTAGTGTGGTCAATACTGTAGGCTAAAGATGACTGAAACTACACTTGGGCAAGAGAGAGAGAGAAAGTGACCACTGTGTCAGCAGCACACAACCTAAATACAATCCCATTTGTTGCAGTTATTTACTAGAATTATGCAGAAAAGGAAAAGGTCACAAAATGTCTTAAAGAAGGGTGAGTTAATTACAGATACCTTGGAGGACACTTCATGGAGACAGCATAAAAAGGAGCATTTGATAATGGAGAAAGCATAAAAAGGAGCATTTGATCATGGAGAAAGCAGGAAAGCCAACAGAAGCAGAAGTGACAATTCAGACCTGGAGAGCAAATGTGAGCTGATAGTGTAGGAAGTGGCTCACAAAGTGGAGGGAACACACAGAGTACTTGATGCAGCAGGTAAGTTGATGAGAAAGCTTTGGGAGAGGAAAACTGACTATTCTTAGTGGGTATGAACAAGGAAAGGCTGTGTTTTGTTAGAATGAAGAGGAAGAAACTTCAGAGATCAAGCTGTGAATGTTAAATGTGAGACTGGACAGAAATAAACCCCTATTTTCAAGAAGCAAGCAGGAAGAATGAAGAAGTTTTTACCCATAGCCTTGATGTGAGGCCCCAGAGTGAGGCTGGAGTGGACAGACAGCTCCTGGGTCTCCATGAGAGGCAAGAAGATGACACTGTCCAAGGGATCAAAAAAGGATGCAGCAGAAAAAAGCTTGTAGAGAAGACTAAAAGAGCTCTGTTTTAGCCATCTTGAGCTTTAGCTGATAGACAAAAGGTCTGTTCTTACTGTCTACTGAGGCCTTGATCTTGACATTTCTTGCACAGAGTGTAGCCAAAGACAGAACTTAAACTTCAGCATAAAAGCAAAGAACAGAGAGGCACGGGCACAGCTGAAGGCAGCTAATGTGCACAGTTGCCTGTACAGGGAATAAATAAGCCTGAAGTCCCCCAAATCCAGAAATGTTCATATTCAGCACAGCCAATTTGGTTCAGAAAGCAGCTCTCTTGTGTAAAATATGAACGTTCACAGTAAGGATTAACATTTGTAACTTGAACACATGCAGTTACCAACTGAGATGTGCCTTGATGTTCCCAGGAAAAAGTATGTCAGGATGGGAAAAAAGGCAGAATAGAGACCATATCCAACAGGAACAGCAACCAGCAAAGCATATGCCAAACCTGAAATGACAGAGCATCAGAATGTCAGAGCCTAAACCTCTCAACAAACTCCTATCTTGTCTAGAGGAGACNTCTTGGTCTGGAATCAGGGCTATTCTCTTTGTCTGAAACCCCAGCCATACTGCCCAGGATAAGAAGAATAATCCCCCCAGACCTCTGCAGAGTTTCAGATTTGCTTGCCTTTGCTTTTGTCTTTTCCCACAGGAAAATGTCCTACTGCCCTCGTAGGTACTTCCACACCAAAAGCTTTCCCATGAAAATTAAATCAATATCAATCTTGTGTCTTCAAGGCAGCTATTTTACCTGTAAAATTCCAACCAGAAAGGTGAGGGTGCTGGCAATCAGCACTCTCTGAGCATCTCTGGACTCAGTGTCCACCAGTGTCCCAGTGCCATTAGGCCCTGTAGCATTACTGCCATCTATGAGGAAATGATCATCGGGGGCCATGCTCAACACAACAGATCCCACCATCAAACTGACTACAGGGAATGGTCCTGCAATGACAAAGAGAAACACTTCAGTTTGATATACAGCAAAAAGAAGCATTTATCAGATGAGGTAAAGCAAACTTGAAATCAGAAAATCTGTTTAATATTTTAATTGGGGTACATTAGGAATATTAGGGGGCCAGGAGCCACAGGCACTGCAAAGGTGACACAGAGATACAATTCTTTCCTTAAATAACCTGAATTCCACACAGAAGTGCAGATTTATACTTTGTTTAAGCCAGTTCAGGGCTGTACCAAGGCCAAAAGGGGCAACATGTTCCAACTGTATCTGCACCACAACCAGACAATCCAGATCACTGGTGCAGCTGAAAGTGACTTTTTCTTTACTATTTTTATTTTTCCTGTGTTTATTTTTCAGCCGATTCATGCCACACAGCTGCATGGTCAGGAATCCCAGCACCACAGTCAGGGCAGGAACGTGCACCAAGGGGTAGGACCACATCTTTTGGCAGTAGTGTGGTCAATACTGTAGGCTAAAGATGACTGAAACTACACTTGGGCAAGAGAGAGAGAGAAAGTGACCACTGTGTCAGCAGCACACAACCTAAATACAATCCCATTTGTTGCAGTTATTTACTAGAATTATGCAGAAAAGGAAAAGGTCACAAAATGTCTTAAAGAAGGGTGAGTTAATTACAGATACCTTGGAGGACACTTCATGGAGACAGCATAAAAAGGAGCATTTGATAATGGAGAAAGCATAAAAAGGAGCATTTGATCATGGAGAAAGCAGGAAAGCCAACAGAAGCAGAAGTGACAATTCAGACCTGGAGAGCAAATGTGAGCTGATAGTGTAGGAAGTGGCTCACAAAGTGGAGGGAACACACAGAGTACTTGATGCAGCAGGTAAGTTGATGAGAAAGCTTTGGGAGAGGAAAACTGACTATTCTTAGTGGGTATGAACAAGGAAAGGCTGTGTTTTGTTAGAATGAAGAGGAAGAAACTTCAGAGATCAAGCTGTGAATGTTAAATGTGAGACTGGACAGAAATAAACCCCTATTTTCAAGAAGCAAGCAGGAAGAATGAAGAAGTTTTTACCCATAGCCTTGATGTGAGGCCCCAGAGTGAGGCTGGAGTGGACAGACAGCTCCTGGGTCTCCATGAGAGGCAAGAAGATGACACTGTCCAAGGGATCAAAAAAGGATGCAGCAGAAAAAAGCTTGTAGAGAAGACTAAAAGAGCTCTGTTTTAGCCATCTTGAGCTTTAGCTGATAGACAAAAGGTCTGTTCTTACTGTCTACTGAGGCCTTGATCTTGACATTTCTTGCACAGAGTGTAGCCAAAGACAGAACTTAAACTTCAGCATAAAAGCAAAGAACAGAGAGGCACGGGCACAGCTGAAGGCAGCTAATGTGCACAGTTGCCTGTACAGGGAATAAATAAGCCTGAAGTCCCCCAAATCCAGAAATGTTCATATTCAGCACAGCCAATTTGGTTCAGAAAGCAGCTCTCTTGTGTAAAATATGAACGTTCACAGTAAGGATTAACATTTGTAACTTGAACACATGCAGTTACCAACTGAGATGTGCCTTGATGTTCCCAGGAAAAAGTATGTCAGGATGGGAAAAAAGGCAGAATAGAGACCATATCCAACAGGAACAGCAACCAGCAAAGCATATGCCAAACCTGAAATGACAGAGCATCAGAATGTCAGAGCCTAAACCTCTCAACAAACTCCTATCTTGTCTAGAGGAGACTTTCAGAAGGTTTTATTCCTCTTGTCCAGATACAATTTAGAATGTTTTTTTTTAATCTGTAAATTAGTTACAGGCACAAATATGAATAACAATGACCATAAATTTTGTTTATCCCACTAACACAGGATGTTCCTGTGACTGTACAGGCAGCACAGGACACAGGCCCAGGTGTGAAGTTCCTCAGTGGAGGAACACTGTAGTGAGAGCAAAGGGGCTGAGCCTTGGGAGAAAAGCGGGATCTTCCCAGGGCTCCAGCTACACACAGACATTTCAAGCCCATACTCTGAATTACTGCACTACAAATGAGCTCCAGTCAGTTTAGCCCTCCTGAAAATCAGACCACTTTTTTTTATTTTTTATATTAGCCTATAAACTGAAAAACCAAAAGTAAATCACTGAAATGTGAGTTTTGATCCTTATTGTCTTCCTCTGTATTTCCATTCAAGCCATCAAATCCAACAAACAATGAGANCCAGTGTGTGCTGTAGCACTCACTCCCTTCAGACACAGGGTGAAACGCTGGGAGCCCATCCCATCCCAGCCCGGCCCTGTCCATGTGCTGAGGCGGTGGGAGGAAGGGCGGCCAGCAGCACACACAGCTGCGGGGGGCCAGGGGCTGCACGGACTTCACAGAGAACACAAGAATATTCTTTTTTTTTTTTCCAAACATTTTGGGCAGTTTTCCCCATGTTGCATGATTTAGAATTTCAGAATTACCGTGTTTTTTTCAGAAATTACAGCTAGATTTAAACAAATTTCTTTTTGGTTTGGGTTTGTTTTTCAATGAATAGGTGGGAGACTAAAGAGTGTCTTGCAGAAATCAGTCCCACATGGGGAAGCTCATGGTGAGAATCAGTCCCCTGTGTACCAGGATAAAGGAGGGGTTGCAGGGGAGCAGCAGAGCTGATGAGGGTCCCCTGAAAAGCCCATCAGGCCATCTGAAAAAGGCAGGGGAGCCCTGTGACTGCCTTCAGCACAGACCTTCCAGCTCTGGCAAGCTCCCTGCTGCAGACTTTTGTTATTCCTCGGGTCACCCTTTGCCCGAGGCAGAAGTTGGTGATTTTTTTCTCTGCCAGTTTGTTCCTCCAAAGAGCTCTCCAAGGGAACAGGCATGTGGAATACCAATGGCTACCTGGGAATGCATCGAATGCTTTTTTTGTCCCCTTATGCAAACACTTGATTATTACTGGGGAAAAATGTGGGGTGACACGGGCAGCTTCTCCTCCTCAGTCCCGAGAGACTGGAGAAACAGGGTAAGAACACTCTGAAGGTGACAGAAATTCCCGTGCTCCATCACACCAGGTTAGTCTTGTCTTTGAAAGTGGACCCCATTAGCTGCCTTCTGCCCTTCAAGTCTTCCTTAACTAGCTCATTTTTGTTCTTTTCTGCTTATTTCTGCCACTCGTCTATTTGTTCATCTCCCGAATGCATTCCTAATAAATGGAATAAGGAAATAAGCAAAACTTTGTGTTGCAAGCCAGGTGTAAGTATGCATCAAGCTTAAGATGTGAATATACTCTTCCCTTGAGGGCTGTTTTTCTGCAGATAGCTGAACAGTCTTTATGGGACCAATTTTCAAGGTGAGTAGATACCAAGTTTTATTAATTTGGAGGTAATAAACAGACTTTTGTAAGCAGCTGCAGGACAGCTATAGGCTCAAATAACCAAGAAAGAGAAACAAGACCCCACATGATCTATCTGGTGTGTCTCGATGTAATTAAATTTGTGAATATAACATTGAATAATTCTTTGAGTAAAAGCTTTGAGAAAAAACCCTTAAATACATCTCGACGGCACGTCCAAGGACATTTAAATCTAAAAAAAGGAATAAATTAACCCCATCAATTATTGATTGAAATATAACACTTAATATCTAGTATTAAATAACACGTCTTAGATTTGTAATTCCATCTGTATCAGATCGCGGGGGGAAAGCCGCGGGCTGCGGCGTTGCCGGCTTTACCTTGCAGGGTGGCGACCAGGCCGGTGCTGACCCCCGAGATGACATCGCTCAGCAGCCACTCTCTCACACGGTAGTTGGGCACCCACTCCAGGATGGGCAGGAAGGTCTTGGCGATCTGAAAAGCCCTTTTTCTTGAGCATCTGCGAGAAAACCGGCGATGAGCGCGGCCCCCGCGATCCCGAGCCGCCGGGCTGGGGGTCGCAGTTCCGAGGCTGCTCCGGCCCGCGGGGTGAGCCGGGCTCTGGTTGCCAGAAGCGGCGTCTCTCGCAGCAAGCGTCGCGAGCGAAGCGACCATCGATCTCTCCACCCTATCGATCGCCGTTGTTGGGTCGCTTCATCCCGGCGGCGGAGTTTGTGCCCCTAGCCGGGCTCCCCCGCAGCGCTCCCCGCGGGCCGGGCTCCCCCGCAGCGCTACCCGCGCCCGCCCACCCCGCAGCGCCCCCACCTGCAGGTCGCCTGAAGCCGCTCGCGGAGCGTGGGCGGCAGCGGCGGCCGCCGCTCGTTCTCCTCCTGGAAGCCCGCCTCGCTGTAGACGGGCCGCGCCACCACGTAGCGGCTGAGCTCCGCCAGCGGCTCCTCCGCCCGCTCGCCCGCTGCCATGGCCCCGCCTGAGGCGGAGGGCACCGAGCGCGGCCCGAGCCCGCACCCCCTGGCGGCCCCCGCTCGGCCCCGCGCCGTAGAGCTGTCCGCGTCCTGAACCGCCGGGCCCCGCCGCCCGCTCTGCCCGCTCCCGCCCGCCGCCGTGGGGCCGGGCGAGCAGCGCCCGCCGCAGCGGCATTTATACGGCGCTTTATTTACGGGGAAACAGAGAGACCCGGGCTCCGGGCTGGCCCGGGCGACGCCTCCGTCCTCCCTCCTTCCCCCCCTCCCCGGCCCGCTCGCAAGCCCTGCCCCGGGACCGTGCTCCCCGGAGGGTCCCTCCCAGCCCCGCGGCGGCCGCAGCCTCCGGCTCGTCCCGGCCTCTAGCTGCGGGAGCTGCATTTCAAAGGCGGCTGCCCGGCCCACCTGCAGCCCGGGGGCAGCGCGGCGGGAGGGTCGCTGTCTGGTGGTTGGGCTCTTTAGCCTGGAGAAGAGGAGACTGAGGGGGGAGCTCAGCAGTGTCTGTCAATATGTTCAGGGCAGTGTAGGGAGGATGGAGCCAGACTCTGCTCAGTGTCATCCAGTGACAGCACAAGAGGCAATGGGAGTCAGTTGGAGCACAAGAGGTTGAGGAGAAACACAAGGAAAAACTTGTTCCCAGTGAGGGTGCCAGAGCCTGGCAGGGGCTGCCCAGGGAGGTTGTGGAGTCTCCTGCTCTGGAGACATTCCAGCCCCACCTGGATCTGTTCCTGGGTGACTTGGTCTAGGTGACCCTGCTGTGGCAGGGGGGTTGGACTAGAAGATCTTTTGAGGTCCCTTCCAACACCTGACATGCTGTGATTCTGTGATATCTATGTCTGGGGGGCATGAGGAACGTGGCCCCTATGCACACACCAACCCCTCCATTGGGTAGGTGCTCTCGTTCTCCTTCACCAGCCGCCCTGAGGAGCCGCCTGCCCGACGGTGCCTGTGGAAGCACCTGCAGGTAAGAGGAGCCGAGGGGACATGACAGGACGTGGCCACTCCACACCCAAAGCTCGACTGCATCCTGTAATCCAAGCTTTGGGAATCAGCTCCATGCAGAGATATAACCACCTCATGGGCTGCATCTGCTCTCCAAATCATCTCCGGGCTCCCCCAGCCACCTCAGCAGAAAGTGGTTCGGAGCCTGAGAGCAACTTGCATCACACCTGAAACAACAGACGGTGGCCCAGGGCTGCAGCTTCTCGTTTGACCAAGGGAGAAGGTTGGAGGGAGCGAATTCCTTGGCAGCCCTGCTGTAATTGAGGGTGAGAGATAGGACTAGGGCTGGAAAAGTCAACACTGCATGACAAGTGCTGCCGGCTGCACTGCTCCTCTTCCAGCCTAACCAGGATGCTGCAGGAGTGAAGGTGTCCTCCTCACCCTGGGAGACACCTCAGACTGAGTCAGTGCCAATGTTTCAACTAACACCAATGGGGCACTGAGGGCACAGGCTGAGATAAGGACATCAAGGGAAGTATTTCAGTGCAGTCAGGTGTGAGCATTCTTTATGACCTTGGTTTCAGAGCGTTTTAGTCCTAACCTGAGGCATGTGGAAGGCAACATCACTGAACTGGCAAGAAGCTGCTTGCTGAAAGCACATTTAGTAGCCTAACACGACTGAAGCTTTCTAGTTCTGCAAGAAGCTGCTGCTGCTGAACAAGCAAATTGCTGCAGTGCTTTGATCTGAGCAATCCATGAGGAAGAGGAGCAGCCAGCATCCCAAAATGAGTCCCAAAGTTTTGTGGATGTTTGTAAGCATGGCTCTGGAGTGAGTAAACCCTTCCCCTCACATTGCTTCTTTTCTAGACCACGTCTTAAACTCAAAAGGACAGGAACAGTTTAGCACCTTCCCAGACAACTGCAGTTTCTTTTTCCATTGTCACAGGAATATGGATTTAAAACTCAGGCTAAGATGAAGAACGTGCTGAGCAGCCATTGAGCTGTCTCACCAAACACAATATTCTCTTGGTAGGACTCGGTGTTCTGGAGAAAGTGGTCTGATGGAAAAGTTACTCGTTCCAGATCTTTTTTTTTGCTGGCAGATAATACTACAGAGAAATTGAATTAGTGTTGGAAAACAGAAGAGCAGGTTGGTTCAGTCAGACACACACTGAGATGGCATCAAACAGAGTCATCTGTTGAGTTAGAATCCACTCCTGACAAAAATGGAGTAAGATTTCAAAAGTCCTTTTGAAATACAACTTTGAGAAGCCCTTGTGGTAACATCTGAGGATCTAAAGACAAGAAAACGACCCCAGGAAGTATAATGGCTTCTAAGGGAATCATTAAAGCAAAGAACAGCAGCAAAAACATTTGTGGGAACCCACCATAGAAACCTTACAGTCACAGCAGAACTCAGTTGTCAGGACTGGCTGTGTATTCCCTATGATCTCCTGCAGCACCCACAGATCTACACTTCGTGTTATTAGTGCAGCTGGGGCTTTAGAAGATAAGTGGGTGGTATCAAGAGGAGTCAGACTGACCACAGGAAGACAACAGGCAGAAGAATGTGAATTGACTGCAACTCGGGCTCTGCACATTCATGTCCCACTCGTGTCTCTGCCTGAATGAACTCCAGGGTTCAGCACCTTGGGTGGTGAGATGCAGGATCACAGCAGGTGATGGGCAGATGAGAAGGCAGGACATGCTGGCAGGGCAGAAATATGCATGTCTGAGGACAGGAGATTTAGGAGAAAAGCTCCATCTGTGGAGAACACAGAGGATTTGACAGTTCTTTAAGGCAAAGAAACAATGCAGAGCCAAGCTCAGAATGGACCCCCCCCCCCCAGATCTCTGTAAAATCAGCAGCAGTGAGTTTCTGAGCTGCTGCTGCTGCCCCCGTAGCCTCTTCTCTGGAACACTAACCCTTCCAACCAAGCCTCTTCCTTTCCTTTTCAACTGTAGCTTTTTTTTGCTCTTTCTTTTAGCTTGAAGTCTCCACCAGTCTTCTAAATCTTATTCTTCACCTTATTATTTGCTACTGATTAGTAGAAACGCATAATTAGCTCATGTTAATTTTGTACTTGGTGCAAGATAAACAGCCTGGGATGGATACACAGCCTGTTCCCAAGTTCTCACAGTATCACTGTGTGCTCTGTTCCCAAGTCCTCAACTCTTAATGCCCAAGTCATGTCTGGAGAAGAATCAAGGTCTGAGACTGGCCAAGAATAACAGCCCCTCCCTTCCCCTCACGTTGCTTCTTTTCTGGACCACGTCTTAAACAAGGACAGGAACAGTTTAGCACCTTCCCAGACAACTTCAGTTTCTTTTTCCATTGTCATGGGAATGTGGATTTAAAGCTCAGGCTAAGATGCAGAACGTGCTGAGCAGCCATTGAGCTGTCTCACCAAACACAATTATCACCAAAACTCCTACCTCTTCTTTCTCAGAGAGTAAACCAAATCAGACTGTGCAGTCTGGGCTCAGCAAAGGATCTCAGCTGTGACTTCATGTCTTGCAGACATGTCACAGCTAACACAGGTTTCCAATTTCCAGACAAGAGGGTCTGGGAGATGTTTTCCGTTTTCATTTTCCCTTGTTAAGGTTTGTTTTTTAAAAGATCTCTGAGATGTTCAAGTCCAACCTTTTACCCAACGTCTCCATGACCACCAGAAGCCACATCCACCTGATTTTCTGAGCACCCCCAGGGATGGTGACCTCGCCACTTCCCTGGGCAGCCTGTTCCAGTGCTTAACTACTCTATCAGCAAATAAATTCTTTCTGATATCTGATCTGCACTTCCCCTGGTGCAACTTGTGGCCACTTTATGTTGTCCTGTAATTAATCACTAGGGAGAAGAGTCCAACATTGCTCTCTCTACAGCCTCCTTTCATGTAGCTGTCACTGGGATATGCACTGGCCCAAGGCAGGGCAAAATGAGGATTTCTGTCCCAAAGTAAATTCAGCATTTCAAGGAACACTCGAGAGCTGAGGTTGTGATACTTCTACAGTAACTTCACCTTTGAAATACAGGGGTTATTGCCAATGCTGAGTGAAACCAGGCTGCAGCCAGAGCAGCATGGGCAGCAGGTGCAGGGAGGGGATTCTCCCCCTCTGCTCCACTCTGGGGACACCCCCCTGCAGCTGCCTCCAGGGCTGGAGCCCCCAGCACAGGAGAGATCTGGAGGGGCTGGAAGGTGTCCAGAGAAGGGCCACGAGGAGGAGCAGAGGCTGGAGCAGCTCCTGTGAGGACTGGCTGAGAGAGTTGGTGGTGTTCAGCCTGCAGAAGAGAAGGCTCCAGGGAGAGCTTCTGGTGGCTCCAGGATCTGCAGGGGCTCCAGGAAAGCTGGGGAGGGACTTTGGAGGCTGTGGAGCAGGGACAGGACTGGAGGGGATGGATCCAAACTCGAGCTGGGGGGATTCAGAGCAGCCCTGAGGAAGAATTTCTTCTTCTTCCCCAGGAGGGTGGGGAGAGCCTGGCCCAGGGTGCCCAGAGAGGTGGGGGCAGCCCCATCCTTGGCAGTTTCTCAGGCCAGGCTGGATGGGGCTCTGAGCAACCTGCTCTGGTGGGAGGTATCCCTGCCCTGGCAGGGGTTGGAGCTTTAAGGTCCCTTCCAACTCTGCCCATTCCAAGCAGAGCTTATGCCCTTCCCAAGAAGCCCGGGCAGCACAGCACCTTGTCCCCGAGGCCATGCAGGCAGGGCCACCAGCAGCTGGTGCTAAATCAAGAGCCCATTTTCAGAATACTCTCAGTCCAGGAGATCCAGGATCAGAAGTTTGTGGCAAAACCAGGAAAAGGTAAAACCATCCTGCTTAGCTGAGGGATTTCACTTAGGGAAACACCAATGCCTGCAGTCAGGTCTATTAATATTCAGATCAGTTCTCAAGCACCCACCATGACCTCACTGCTTTCTTGACTCACCAGAGAAAGGGATTTATGAAAAAAACATGAAAACACATCTCAATTGGTTTTTTTTTGAAAGCTGCTATCAGTTTAACCTATGCAAATATTTTAGAAGTAATTCTCTCTCCTATGCTTCTCCCCCAAAGTCCTGAAAATGCACATTCCTACTTTTGTAAAGAGGGAAAAAAAGCTCCAAAACAACCAGACAACTACTTTGACATTTATTTAGAGAATAAAGATCTCTTAATTCTTCTTTCTGGAGACATACTCTGAATTAAATCAACTGTCAAGCAGGAGTACAGGAAGTCATTTTAAATCTCCACTAATACTGATGGAATTCAACTTTCAGCTCTTCCTCCAAACCAGTCAAACACGACCAGCATCTGACCAAACATCCTGGAAGACCAGAAGTTAAAAACAGCCAAGGTTGACTCATTCTTCCCCTGCATATGACCCAGAACTTCAACATTACTGCTGAGAACTGTAACTGATCAAGCCAGACTCTCAGAGGCTGTGAGCACAGCTGAAGTGGTGTGAAGCCATGCAGGACACTCATGCAAGGGCTGTCCTGTGCTGGGATTCCCAGATACACTACTCAAAGACATGGATTTTACCAAAGCAGCAGGTTCTCTCCAGGAGGACAGCTGTGCAGAGCAGGTATCACAGAAGATCTTCCATCTGAGGAAGGAAAGGTGTTTCTGTGACCAAGCTGGGACTCTAAAGGGCTGAGCCTGTGCTAAGGCAACTCAAAGGTGTGTGACCATCCACAACACACTCTGCTCTGCAACAGGGAAATCTGGTTCAGAGATACAAAGAGCAGATAGACAGAGAAATGGCTGGGGGCAAAGTAGAGAGAATTTTTAATTAAGGAAAGGTTTTGTGGTTTTCTTCTGTTTGTTTTAAGCTGTCGTCTCCTCAGTCTCTCAGCGCCTGGATCCTCATCTCCAGCAGCCAGCAGGAAGCTGCACTCACCCTGCAGCAAGTGGTGCTGAACAGCATCCAGCCTCCCTCTGGAGGAGCACTGATCCATCTGCCAGTGCAGCCATCAACACTCAGGTTTTCTTCCACATGCTTTTTCTAAGATCAGGTTTTGGGACGAAGAGTCCAGTGTATGTTGTCTTTCCTTAATTACCTACCTAATTATTTACTTGTGAAATGCCTGACATTTAATGAGTAGATAACAACAGTAAATACAATTACTATTTGCTTTTGTTCTGGCTCTGAAAATAAGGAAAACAGTCGAGTTTTTAATTCTGTTATTAAAACCAGCACTTGCTGTTACACTTCTGAGGCTTCCAAGCAGAATCTTGAGATCAGAGTGGAGATAACATTCCACCTTCTGCATAGTTCAGGAAAGGGGGAGAAATAAAAACCCCCAAACAGCAACCAAGCCAGAAGCAGAGCACTGCACCCACACATGCACTTGAAAGCTGAGATGTGGACACACAGATCTGCAGAGTCCTAGAGCCTCTGAGAACAGTCTGTGCTAACTGAGCAAAGATGAAGTATTTTTAAAACACATAAACATTCTTATTTAAGATGCTATGTCAATGCTTTACAATCATTAATACACTATCTTTCAATTCTAAGCTCAAAAGGTTTTATTTTCAGAGCAATCAAAACTTCTGCTTTGATCTAAAGCATATGTTATATGCTATATAGTACTTAATACCCTATGTTTGAATTCTAAGCTCAACAAATCATATTTTCAGGGCAATCAACACTACCCCTCTGAAGAAGGCTGTATTTCCAGGGAAAGTGAACTATCAGCAAGTATGAAGTGTATTTTGCTTTTTGTGTGTATACCCAGTGACTCTGATGCAGTACACTGGCAGAGATTTGCATGAATAAACTCAACAACTCATCCATTGAAATAATCCCTTTAATATAACAAACACATCCAACTTTCAAATATAAACTGGAACCAACTAACAAAAAAGCAACTCAGCCCACCTTTCTGAATGCCAGCAAGGGCTCTGCAGAACAGTGCAGTTATTGGAGGTATCGTATCCATGAAAACAAAACAAAACAAACCCAACTAGCTCCATTTAAAAAGACATTTTTACTTAGCAAGGCAGAAGAGGTTAGGTGGCACATACAGAGCAAACATGTAAACAGTGTAAAAATACAGAATCTTAATACCAACCAGCCCCAAAATGTGGTAATGGAAAGTAAAAGAACTCAATCTATCCAAGCAAAAGGAATCAGAGGCATGCAAAATCTCCCGTTAAAGTGCACTCACCCACGTGCCCAAGGGAGTCACCAGCTAGTGAGGTGCATTTGGAAATGCAATTTGCCTTCTTCCTTTCTTAGATTGATTGTCATTTATTTTTCTACTGAAGGGCACTGGCTGATGAAAAGCTTTCAGCCTTCCCCAACCCACTGGCAGTGAGTTTGTGAAGACTCCAGAGAGGAGCTGCAAAGGTGCAGAGAGCTGTGTGTGTCTGATACAGGGTGATGCACAACCTCACTCAGTGCTACAAGCAAATGGTGCATGGTCTGTTACACTCTGGAAGGCAAAAGCTTGGAGAACTGTCACTTGGCTGCAGATGGAAGTGAAAGTTTTTTGGGTTTCTCCTCACCAGAGCAGTGACGGACTCCGTGGTGAACTGGGTAAGCCACTTAACATTTTATTTGCAACACAGAGTATTTTGGCAACCAAGATATATTAGAGGAGTCTGCAGTGCATGTGCTTTCAGAAAAGTCAAGTTTTGTTTCAGATACACAGCAGAAGCCTGAACAGCATAATGCTCTTCACAGTGAAGCAACTGTACCAATGCCACCTGCCTGAGATGCACCTACAGGTCCTTCTTGTCTTTTGTTTCATTCAAACTGTCCTGGAAAGAGATTAAAAACAGCCTTTTATGTTTGGCAAGATCAGAGAATCCCAGAGCTGTCTGGGTTGAATGCAGCTCCAGAGCTCCTCCAGCCCAAGCCCTGCTGAGAGCAGGGCCATCTCAGCTAGAGCAGGGTGCTCAGAGCCTCCTCAAGCCCACCTGCAATGTCTCCAGGGATGGGAGAGCAGAGCAGCAGGATCCCCTCTCTCCATCTCTGCCCACACTGCTCCTGCTGCAGCCCAGGCTGGATTGGCTGCTGGGCTCCAGCTCACCCTGGCTGCTCATGGCAGCTGCTCCTCTCTCAGCACCCCCAAGCCCTTCTCTGCAGGGCTGCTCTGGCCCCTCATCCCCAGCCTGGATGGACAGGGGGGACTGTTCCAGGGGCAGGACCCTGCACCTCAACCAGATCACAAAGCACGGTCTCCAGGTGCCACACTTTGCACCCTGGCAGTCACACCTGGTTTGTTCAGCCCTCCAGAGCTGCAGTGCCACACAGCAGGGGCTCTGCTGCTCCTGGGGCAGAGCAGCCAGGCCCCCCTCCCCACTCCCTGGTCACTGCACCATTAAGCAAACCCAGCAGGAAACTTTCTGCTCTGGGCTGATTTCCCTGTCGGAGCTGCATCCACTGTGTGCTCAGTACCTCCTGTTCTTTCCAGGGACAGGTAAACAGAGCAGTGGAGATGTGTGCTCTAGACCACAGGAGTGTCAGCAATGCAGCAGGACTGCCAGGGCTGCTACCCAGGCAGGCACAGCAGGGGCAGGAGCTGCAGGGGGTGTCTGGGGTCACTGGAGTGGGCTCATGGAGTATAGGAAAAAGATTCTTACCAACTCTGCTCTGCCTTTTTTAGGCTTTGTTAATACAGAACCAACAAACAGCTCAGGGAAAAGCAGGTCACCATGATTTGAACACCAATCATTTATTTTCTCACACTACTCATTCAGCTCTTGCTCTGCTGATGCTTCTTTGGTTTTGTACTTCAGTTTCACAGAAGCCTGGCTTTAGCCTACACTGCTGACCTGGTTTTTGCTCTTGCAAATCAACAGCATTGCAACATTTACCATCCAGCATTGCAAAAACATGTTTAGAGAGCAAACAAAATCACTTTTGTAAGTGATGTATACACCAGACACACTGCTTGTATCATTCCAGCCTGGTCAGCTCATGAGGAACTGTCTGAATCTCGTTTCACCAGAGGCACCAAAATCAAGTCTAACAGTCCCCTGAAGGGCAAAACAGAAATGGTAACAGCAGAGCTTGAAAAACACAATTCTGCTACTTGGATGAAGTTTAAGGAGTGCTGCCCATTGTAACTTTATGCTGTGCAAGAGAATTTACCAAGATCTTTAGTATCATGAAAAAACAAGCAGCAGAATTCTCTGGAACCATTTCAGCCCAGTGTGCTCAGAGCACCCAGTACCACCTACCTGCAGCTGTTCATATTCTCTCACCAGATGCTCATAGTCTCTTTTAAGGCCTTCAGACTGTCTCTTGACTGCAGTCACTTCATTATTTGCCTTGAGGAGAGCTGTAAAACAGGACAGTGAGTGTTTTAATTATCACTAGTCTCCCTGCAGCTCCTCATAGCCCCAGGTGTGTATCAGGGCTCCACTGCACCACAGTCCTTCCCCTAGAACCTCAAAGGTACAACAGAGCATCAGGGATGGGCACAGGAAGGTGTGCAGAGCAGGGAAGGGAGAATGACTTGAGTTCAGGGAGAGCAGCAGGAGGAACAGGAATGGGCTGTGAGGACCAGTGCCCTGCTGGCAGAGCTGACCACTCAGTGATGGCTGCAGTGCTCCAGCACACTGCTGAAGACAGCTCTAGAAACACAAAATGCTGCAACCCCAAAAGCAGAACTGTCAGCCCTCTGAAAACAAAGAGGGAACTCAAACACTGGGCAAGGTTTTAGCAAAGCAATGGAGGCCACCTGGAGTATGTGGGAGAAATAAGAGAGACACAGTGTACCAGCCACTGCTCCTCAGCTCTTCTGGAAGCATTCAGGTCAGGTCATTTAGACACTTTGAGATTCCTTTGCTGTAGATATCTCAGGTATCTTGGTATTTCCCTGCTGTACCAGCACAAGCATTCCCAAACACTGGATTTATTCATGCTAGGAGAGAGAGGAGTTAATGTCCTATAAGGCTGCCTCATGGATTTAAAGAGCAAATCTTGATGGTACAAACAAACAAAACAAATCCAACCCCAAACATTTTTGTTCCAAAAAAATGGATCTCTCCTTTGACTGGGAGGCCCTGAGACAGACTGTTCTTGCCCAGAGGCCTCCAAGACACTCCAGAATGGCAGCACCTCTGGGAAATTCTGTTCCCAGGAGATGAGTGGTGTCTGTGAAGCACCCAGCTGCTGACACTCTGCTCTGCACCCTGTTTCCCCCTGAGCACTAGTTACTGAAACTCAGGACATGAGGCTGGACCCTCTCCTCCCTCTCCCAGCATTTCTGCTCTTTTTCATTCATTTGAGTGGCTACATTCAAAATCACTCTCATTTTACCAGTCTGCAAATGGTTTTCCAGCAACAGGACTTTTACATGGCCTGAAATTCTGTTTTTCTGAAGTGAATAACACTGATGTTAACTCAGCACAGTAATACATTAATTCCATCTCTTCCCATTCTTTTTTTCACTTCCATACTCTTACACAGGTATCTTTCATCCTTTAATGCATTCTTGACAGCATCAATACAAAAAAACACAACATTCTCTGAAGCTTTTGGTATTTGGAACAACCATGATTTGCACATATCTGACAAGCTAAACCCAAGTGCATTTTCTCTCTCCGACCTTGCTACTGTTTAAATATTCAACAGTAAAATTTGGAAATCACTCTAAAATAAACTTGTGACACTTTGAGGAGCTTCTGAGTTTGAAATTGTAGAAGAAAAACATTCATAGTGCCATCTGACCTCTTCCAAGAGTCTGCTCCTTAGAAAATGTTGCCTTCGTTTAAACATTCCTGTACATAGTTATAGTGAAAATTCACAGTGCATATAGTGAAAATTCACAAGATCTTCTTTCTGAGGGCAGAAGTCCATGTTATTGATCTAATGCTATTTAGCTGTTTGCAAGCACAGCACTTCATCTGCCCTAAAAACTACTGTATTTTTAAAACATAAAAAAAATAATCTGAGTATCTTCAAACCAAGAAAGCAAACAAGTCACTGCATTGTTCCAATGTTTTGACCAAAACAGATGTACAAAGGAACACCTCCCCTAACCCTGCAAGAAGAAAACACAAAGAACAGCCTGTCCTTTCCACCTGTGTTGGCTACAGACAACAACCAACCCACCCCAGCCTCCTGTCTCTGGGGGCCACACAGCAGGAAGGAGCATCACAGCTTTGAGGGGAAGTCTCAGCTACCAACCTCTCTGGATACCCTGTTGTCAACCAACAGACACCACCCATCCATGTACCAACCTCTCTGGATGTCCTGCTGTCAACCAACAGACACTACCCATCCATGCACCAGCCTCTCTGGATACCCTGCTGTCAACCAACAGAGCACCCATCCATGCACCAGCCTCTGTNCCACCAAGATCTTCAACCCCGTCCATCCACCCACCCATCCACCCACCCATCCCCCAGCCAGCTGCTGTGTGCCCAGTGCAGACAGCCAGGCCTGTGCTGCAGGTGCACTGTATGTGGATTGTGCCATGGGAACACTGATCCAGCAGGACACAGAGGATCCTCTGTGCTCAATCCAGTCAGTTATTATTCCTGGCTCCCATCTGGCCCCATGCTGTGCCCCACAGGAGCCAGGGCAGCTGGGCTGTCAGCAAAGCCCAGCAGAGGATTGTTCCTGCAGTGCTGCTGCTGCACTGCTGCAGCTACTGGAGTAGCAGGGTCCCCAGACTGCAGTCCAGACCCAGTGAGAGGTGGGCTGCCCTTCTGCATTCCTTCCCCTTCCCTTCAAAGGGAGATCAGCAAACTGTTCTTAGGGGAGTTCATCAGCAGAAGACATTTGTGGAGAACTACACAACATTTAATCTGTCACTGGAGATCCATAAACTAAGGTAACAGCCTGGTAGAACCAGAGGATTTGTCCTTCCCGCATCAGCTGCCTCCTGTTCCAGGACAGTTCAGATTCCTCTAAAGCTGAAGCAGGATGAGGAATGAAATCACTTTGATGAGGTCACACCAGCCCAGAAGCTGCAGCATTCCTATTGTCAGGGAGAACCAAAGAGTGAAAGAAAACCAGAGAGCAGCAAAAGCATCCAACTGGGCATGGCCCTGCAGAGCTGCTAGGCCTGGCTTCACCAAATCACTCGACTTATGGCTCCTGCTGCTAGGGAAACAACCTGCAACTCCCATTAGCATTGCTCACAATGCAAGCCTAAAACCCAGATGATTTGGACTGTAGTTTAAGACTAAGAAAGATCCTTCTCTTAAAAGAGTCTTCAAGTTGAGAAAGAGCTATTCACAGTTAAGAATTCAGGCACTGACAGGACAAGAGATTTGCCAGCAAATACACTGTGAGGCTGGGAACACAACTCCAGTCAAGTAATTCCACACTCATTCTAAACACTCTTCAGATGTAATGCTTAGATTAAGTTCAGAAAGAGAAAACAGGGCCAAAAAATTACATTACACAGTAATGGAGGGAATCCAAGTATCTTTTGCAACCTCAAATGAGAGTTTTTTACAAGAGGACTGCTGGCAGCACCCTCAGTTGGTGTAACTGGCTTGTACAGCCATGCTGGGTGCAGCACCATCCCCCTGCACCCACAGACATGAGTGTCAGCCTCTGCTGCAGGGGACACTGTGCAATGACTCCAGCAAGGTGACAATCTCACAGTTACACTGGGAGGTGAAATCAAACAGACTGTGTTTCTAAAGCTCCTGGTGCTGCTGGCTAAATCACACGAGACCATGGCCAGTTCTTTGAACCTGCAGCTCCCATTCCCAGGTTTTGACAGAAAGCTGCTAGCTTGCTCTGGGTGGTGTTGGTTGGTTGGTTGTGTTTGTCTGCTTTTAAAGACTTGACTGCTTCAGTGGAGCTCAAAACAGAGAGTTTTCATACATGGCAGTAGCTGCAGGAGCACAGAGGCCAAGCTGCACTCTCCCTGGCAGCAGGAGCTCCATGGAATGGATCCCCAGTGTTTGTCTCTTTCTCACCTAACAACCTCAGCATTGAAAAGAACATCCATCCATGCATTCTGAGATAATCAACAACCAAAAGCTATTTCAGACCCAGCCCTGCAATGAATGATTGCTCTTACTGTCTCTACAGCACTCTGCAACCACAAAACAAGGAACACTTGTGGCAGACTGTACACAAACCAAACCCCCAAGATGCACACAGGCTTCACCAGAACTCCCTGACCCACTCCATACCTGTGGCAACAACACAAGCACAGAATATTCACAGAAATAATTTAGTTGAAGTTCAAAAGCCCCCAAATAACTGTGGGGGCTTCACAAAGTGCAATCCCAGTGGCAGAGACAGGGGTTGTGTCTCTGTGGCACTGCAGTCACAACCACCACACAGTGGCACAGGGCTGCCACGCTGCAGGAGGTGCAGCAGGAGCTTTGGATGCATGGAAAATGCCAGGAAATAAAGTGAAGGGCCAGGGAGCTGGACAGGAGTCTCCCCCAGGGTGTTGTGCTGTGTAGATGAAGTATGTTCCACACACCTTGGGACCAGTAGAGTGAAGAGATGGCCCAAGGCAGAAGGGGCAGAGCCCTGAGGTCTCCCTCCTGCCCACGGGGTCCCACAAGAGCAAAGGGACATTTCCCACAGCTGCATTTTCCCAGGGTGAGGTTTATAACCCCAAAGTGCCATTCCTGCCCAAATCTGAGGACAGCTGCTCTGTGAACCTTCTCTCAGACCCTGACCTACAGCTGCAGAGAATTTGTTTTATTGTAGTTTTGGATCATGAAAACTATGGAAAAAGTATCACAGCATTTCTCCATTGCCCAGAGCTGCAGCAACACTGGCAGCCTTTCACCAGCTGGGTCAGCACTCTGCTGGAAACATGTCTGATGTGTACCAGGAGAAACAGTCTCACAGCAGCACAGCAGCCCCCAGGAGAGAGTGTGTATTTCCAGCTATCACTCAGACATAATTCATAATGCAGGAGTTATCCATAAAATACCATCCTGGAAAACTGCTAAGAGTCATGTTCTTACATGTCCAGCTATGCTAGAAATGGATTTAGGCTCTGGAACTGCTGCCCCACTGCTGGGTGCCTGTAAAGCCTCCAGTATGTGGGTCTGCAATGAAGCAGTGAAGAACTGGCCCCCCTTCCATGATAAAGCAAAAAAGGGCATCAAGTGGGATAAAGTCAAATCTGAAAAGAAAATAAATCTGGCTGAAATCTTCTGTCACTCATTTCCAACCTCTCTTCAGATTCCAGCATTTTCACTACTCAGCCCATCCTGTATTTTCATGCAACCTCCCCTCCTGCCCAGAGCACAGAAGGTGGCAAAATGTCCTTATAACTTAGGATTTCACTTATGCTTAAGTGGACCAAAAAATGATGTAGCTGTATTTGCTGTAGAAAGCTGAAGAAGTGTCAGTGAGTCTCCCTGGAGTCTGCAGTAGTCACTACCTACACTAGAACTGCAGAGAGAATTCCATGAAGACACACAGGATTTGCTCTGCCACAAGCTATAAATACTGGATCAAAACCTTTCAGAAAATATGGATCTCCCCTGAAGTTCCAGCACTAACCTGAGACTAAACTGCAGCATTTACACATGAGCAGACTTACACTTAAGACTCCTCCTGGTGCCACTCTGCTGAGACAGCCACTTACAACACTTGGCTTGCTTTAAAGTAAGAGGTCACCCTAGCACCAAGCCAGAGAAATAAGCATTTGAAACTGTTCTGGGAAAAAAAGATTTGTCTGTGGTTTCTTTTCAGACAAGCAGCAAAAAAAAAAAGCCCCAAAGTCCAAACAAACAAGAACAAAATACAAATGTATGACTCTTACTGCAACTATAGATGTAAAACAAACAATCACCAAGAAGCAAATCAGTAAAGTTTTCCTTTTGATACCAGTCTTGCCTTGTTTGGTAAAACCCCCTACACCCTTCAGTCTTGGTCCCTCCCCAGAAACACTCCCCAGATTTCATGGATTGGACTTTGTGAACACAGGAAAGATTATTTCAGTCCTGTGAGCTCAATGGCATGAAATCAATTGTTAGAAAGAGCTAAACCAGAGCTTTTCAGCCTCAGCTTGGTGAGATGCACTGCTCACCCTCAGTGAGCACAGAGCTCAACAGTCCCTGCTCAGCTGCAGGAGTTCCAAAAGAAAACAGTGAATTCCCTTCCCATGCAGTCTCTAAGTCCACAGCAAGCTGTGTCTGAAGATGTGGTGCTTCTAAGGCTCTCAGTTTGCTCCCCACAATGTCTGGATGGAGACACCTTACCAGCACCTAGCTGACCACGCCATTAACGGAGCCTTGGGGGGTCCTGGGTTGGCAGGGAGAGGGGATGGCATCAGGGAAGGGCTGGAAATATTTTCCTGTTAATTCTTTAAAAAGACCCTCTCCCCCACAAAGGGCTCAAGCATGCCTTCATTTATACATCTTCTGGATGGGCCATGGCTCACGGGGAGAACGGAGCTGAAGCAGCAGGGGGGAAATCTGTTTATTCCTCAGCTTTCTCAGGCATTCCTGACTGCCAAGCTCACACTGTATTAGTGTCACTTACCACCAGGTAGCTGAAAGCAAACATATGCTTTTATGTTTTTCATTGATCCTGTCACTTCAAAGGCAGTTTTCCCCCTTTTCTTCAAGAAAACAGCAGGAGAGGGCAAACCCACAATCAAACCTGCTGGAAGTGTGAAGTAATGAGACACTGTAAAGCCTCTTGTTGCTCCAAGCCCAGCTGAAAACAGCTGTTCTACAGTTTCCTTTATCTTCCTCCTGGGCCATGAAAAAGGATCCTTGTTGCTATTCTCACAGCTCTGTAGCAGTGGCACACAATATGAAAACAGGGCTATGTTTTTATGACAACAGGCTACCTGGCACCATGAAGATGTGTGTTTGTTAGTCTGAACATCTGATTAATGCTCACAAGGTCACAGTCAGTGTTATCTTAAAAACACTCGTTTCAGATGAGCAGGTGGTTCAGAACCATCACACACCTTGACAGATACCAGGAGGACAGAAGCAAACAGGTAAATTCTGCTTCTATCTCAATGGGGGCTGCCAAGAAAGCAGTTTTGACAACCTAAACCCTGCTACTAACAGTATTGTGTTACCAACTGCAAGGCATGTTTCCCTGCAGGCAGAAACCAACCAACAGATTCACAGAGTGTCAGGGGTTGGAAGGGAGCTAGAAGATCATCCAGTCCAAACCCCTGCCAGAGCGGGGTCACCTAGACCAAGTCACCCAGGAACAGATCCAGGGGGGGCTGGAATGTCTCCAGAGCAGGAGACTCCACAACCTCCCTGGGCAGCCCCTGCCAGGCTCTGCCACCCTCACTGGGAACAAGTTTTTCCTTTTCATCAACCTCTTTTGCTCCAACTGACTCCCATTGCCTCTTGTCCTGTCACTGGATGGCACTGAGCAGAGTCTGGCTCCATCCTCCCTACATTGCCCTGAGCACACTGACAGACACTGCTGAGCTCCCCCCTCAGTCTCCTCTTCTCCAGACTAAAGAGCCCCAGCTCTCTCAGCCTCTCCTCAGCAGGGAGATGCTCCACAGGCAAAGCCTCTTCTGCTGTCTGACCAGAAGGGGCAGGATGAAAGCTCAGCCTGATGCCTCCAAGCATCCCCCAGCTGGTTCCACATGCTGGGCACATCATGGATGAAGAGGAGTCAATGCCACCTACATGGATCAGGTCAGTTTGGGAGCAAGTGCAGTGTCAGGTGCTCAGTTGCACCATACCTATTTCATGCTAACACAAGAAGTGCAATGGCAGGCTCTGCCAGGCAAGTCTGAAGAAAGCCCAAGCCAAGTGCTCTGCAAATAGATTAAGTCAATTAATGCTCTGCTGAGAGTAAGTTTTTGGCATCCAGGGTTACAATTAAGAGCAAGATGGTTTCAAAAAGGCCCTAAGCAGTACTCACCATCTGATGTCTTCTGTAGCTCTGCTTTCAAGCGTTCAACTTCCTTCTTCAGCTTTTCATCAGCTGCTTCCACTGACTCCTTTTTTTTACTGCTTCCTTTTTCAGTCAAGGCCTATGAAAAACAACAGTTGCTACAGTTAATTCTGTTTGCATTAGTCTGATATCAGTGCCAAAGAACCAGAGAAGGTCAGCCTTGGTCTTGCAAAATGACAAGTTCTGTCAGATGTCAAGATGGCCCAGGCAGATAGTCTGTCCTAGGGAAAAAAACAAAACAGAACAAAAAAACCCAACCAAACCACAAACAAACTGATCAAAACCTGAGCACTGGAAGTTGACAGCAATGGCACACTTGGATCACAAAAAGTGCGAGCAGCAGGAGCAGGGATTGAGGGGCCAAGGTGAACAGGAGGAGCTGCAGCCAGGCCAAGGGCCTGCACTGGGGCCACAACAACCCAGCAGAGCTCCAGGCTGGGAGTGGGGCTGGGAACTGCTGCTGGAAAAGGCCCTGGGGATTCTAACTGTCAAGAGGCTGGAGATGAGCCAGCGGGTGCCCAGGGGGCCAAGAAAGCCAAGGGCATCCTGGGCTGGCTCAGCAGCAGTGTGAGCAGCAGCAGCAGGGAGGGGATTGTCCCCCTGTGCTCAGCACTGGGCAGGCCACAGAGGAGAGTTGGGTCCAGTTTGGGCACCTCAACCCAGAGAGATCTGGAGGGGCCGGAGCCAGTGCAGAGGAGGCAACGGAGCTGGGGAAGGGGCTGGGGAATGAATCTGCTGAGGAGCCAGTGAAGGAGCTGGGAGTGTTGAGTGTGAGGAAGAGGAGGCTGAGGGGAGCCCTCCTCACTCTCTGCAGCCCCTGCCAGGCCAGTGCAGAGAGGCTGGTGCTGGGCTCTGCTCACAGGGCATTAGTGCCAGAGCCAGAGGGGATGGATTCAGCTGCTCCAGGGCAGGGGCAGACTGGGCAGGAGGGAACAATTGGCACTGCAGGAGCAGCCAGAGGCTGGCCCAGGCTGCCCAGGGAGGGGGGTGAGTCCCCAGCCCTGGGGGTGTTTCAGGGTGGGTTGGCTGTGGGTTTGAGGGCCATGGTTTAGGGGTGAACTGTGTAGAGTAGGGTGATGGTTGGACTGGATGATCCCAAGGGTCTGTTCCAACCTGAATGATTCTGTGATTCTGTGGCATCATCTCCTCTGGAGGAGCACTTTGTATCTCTGCATCAAGCCCATGACTTAATTTAGGTTATAAATGGATTTTCCAGAAGATACACATTGGGACTGCAAGTGACAGAACACTGTCATGGTTATGTGCAGTTTGATGTAATTAATTTATTCCAATTTAAACCATGTAATACATCACAAATCTCTCCTTGGAGACTTGCAGCTACCTCGATCTCCAGAATACCTCAAAATCAAGATTAGGTTTCCACTGTAACTCAAGGAAAAACTAGTGAAGGATTCAGCAGGAGCCCTGTAAACACCAGACCCAGAAGCAGCACTGTCCCTGCACTCTACACTTGGCCCTCCTCAGGCACTCTCCCTCCATGAAGGCAGCTGCCAGTGATGACTCCAGTGTCATAAATGAAGGACTGGACCCCACTGCCAGACTCTTTGCTCAGTGTCTCTATTATTCAACCAGCAGCATCTCTCTTTGGAAACAGGAATGGGAAATGCTTAATGGTAAAAAGAAAACTAGAGATTAAGAGATGAACTGGTGAGATCAGAGCTTACTGGGCACAGGTGGGAGCAGAGAGGAAGGATTTTCCTCTCTGAAAAACTACTTAGGAAGAGGGAAAATAACTGTTTATAAAGCATGGCAAAGAATCCCAAGAATAGAGCTGAAGAGTTTTCCAGAGCTACTGAACCAAAGGGCAGAGACTGTGTTTGACTGCTGGTAACAAAACCAGCTAATTTGTCATGACACTGGCCACAGATTCTCTCCTTTGTGCTCACCTCTCCCTGTGAATACAGCAATAGGATTTCTCAGTCCTGTGCTCCCCCCAGGAGACAGTGCAGCACCTGGGGCTCCCACTGCTTTTGCAAAGCACCAGTCAGACTTAGCTAGCAAGAGGCCAGGAAGAGTTTCCAGCCTCTGGCCATGGCTTACGAGCAGCCAGGAGAATGTGTTGCTAAGAGAAGGTGAAAGCAGAACAAAGAGAGAACTTCTGGCCAAGTCCCAATAGGACAGAGAGAGGAAAGGAAAAAAAAAGGGAGAAGTGCCAGTATGCAGCAGAGAGGAATTCCATGGCTGAAGGAGGGAGTCTGGATCATTCTGACAAAACACCAAATCCCAGCACTCTGAAATAATCTGAGACTTGGGAAATCCCTGACACACACTCCAGGGATCCTTCACAGCACCTCTCAAACAAGGGGCCCTCCCTGCATCCCTCCTTTTTGTCCACTCTGTTCTCTTTGTCTGATGATTTATTGCATAAAAAACCATACCTGCATATATATAGTGTTGGTAACCATGGGCACTGCTCCAGAGAAACCAGCAGGAGAGCTGAACACACCTGCAGTGATTTCTGCTTGGACAACATGCCAGGCTGAGGAAGGCTGCAAACTCTCCATACCCTAGATACCTGCCCTCTGGCTTGTGGCTCAGCCTCCTCCCACACAGCTCAAAAGAACCAATTATTCACTTCATGCATTTATCTTTATGATCTTTGCTGACTTCCTGCATGCAACTGTACACTGAACCACAAGAGACAACAGTGGCTTCAGTTTCTCCATTCTTCTCATAAGAATAACATTTTGGTCCATAGGTGGTTCTTTTAAGTAAGAAAATGTTGGTAGTATCCATTAGTATCACAGAAGTGCTTTACTGAGAAAGGAAGGCATTAAAAAGTTGACTGACCCACCAATAAAAATAGATGCAAGAATACAAAATACAATAAACACAATTTTACAAGTTAGAAACGAGATTTCAAGTAAATCCTATTTAGAAAAAACATATATATATGTGTAAAAATACAATATATTTATGTTTTAGAAAAACCATACAGCTATACTGTAGGCTTTTCCATACTTGTATTGCTATAGCCCTGACCTAAACTGCCAACTGCTCAGGATTAAAAGAATAAAATCAGTGCCACTTTGCTATGATAAAATTCAGAGAGATATTTTAAGACCTTCTTTGATGAATTTTGTAGTGGAAAGACAGAAATTCATTTATTCAGAATGCTTTAGCTTCCTTTGTTAATCAAATGCTACTGAAATTCAGATTCAGCATTCTGAACTACTTAAGAACATTGTTCTTCCTTCTTTCCCCAGAAGAAAAAACCAGGAATTAACATTATTCAGTAGCAAACCATCCCAAGGGTATTTTGTACAAACTACTTGCTGTATAAGAAAATAACCACCAAAATTCCAAGGTACCTCCTGCAGCTTTTCATTCTCAGCCATGTATTTTTTGGCTGCCTCAGTAGCATCATTCACTTGTGCTTCCAGGGCTGCATGAGATGCCATTCCTTTTGCCAGCTGAGTAAGGAGGGTAACAGTACGTCTCAAAACACTGGGGGAGAAAACACAGTGAACAGCACAGTCATTCACAGCACAAATTAAAACAAAAACACAAAAACACTCCTCCCAACAACGACTTTGCTACTTCTGTGAAAACAAAACCACAAGGACTGCTTAAGCAGCAGGGAAACATCCAGGCTCATCAATGACAAGAGTAAAAAAGGTTGTCATCCAGACAACAATCTGCTTTTTGCCTGATGCAGAACCTTCCCTCCTCCCCAGACCCCTCAGCCATTAAGAGCTCAGAGGCCTGACTGCTTAAAGGCTGAAATACCCTGAGATGTCCCAGTGTTTTAAATGGGGTGACCTCTGAGTCCAAGTCCCAAGCAGTGTGTTATGGTGATGAGCACCCTGCCAAAACAGCAGCCCACACCTTGCACAAAGGCCTTACAGGAATCAAAGTGGCAGTGGGAGCAGAGATCTGCAGAGTCCTGTCAGTGTGCACACATCAGGAGGTGCAGGAATGTCAGCACGTGTGGCAATCTCCAAGCTGAGCTTTGCAAACCCCCCTTTTCACTTATCTGGTGACTGCTTCTGTGCATTACCACCCCCATTATTGATCCTGCAGCCTTTCAAAGCAGTGCTCTGACCAATCAAGGAAGGGTCAAAGCAACACAAATTCACTCCTGTGATGTAACTGTGCAGATGCTCTTCAAAAGAACTCTGAAAATCCAAGTATTTGGCATTTTTGAAACTGAGAGTATATTAAAAAACCTTCTGGTTTCAAGGTAACCCTCCCCCCCTTGCTTTTTCACCGCAATCCATTACATTGCCTTACTTTTATTGTTTTATTAGAAAAGCTGAAGTCCCCATGTCACTGCTTTTCCAAGGGCTGGTGTGTTTTCCTAGTGCTTATTTATGATGCAGCACTAAGGCATCAGTAAAATGTTGTTACGAAAAAGGACCCAAGGAACCCTCTCCTGAAAGGAGCTTCCACAGGTCCCCCTGCCCAAAGCTCCTGCCCAAAGCAGGGACAGGCTGAGCAGCTTCCTCAGAGGCTTGTCCAGCTGTGCTCCCACTGTCTCCAATAATGCAGGTTCCACTGTCTTTCAGGGTCCTTGCTTCAGTGTTTGACTGCTCTTTATAGCAGAACAAGTACTTTTCAGCACAAGTCAGAATGCCCCAGGTTCCTGGCCAGGTTCCTTCCTCTTGTCATTCCTCTGGGGGTTCACTGAGAGAAGCTGTCTCCATTTTCATCCTACCACTGAATAGCTGCAGAAAACAGCAGAAGCTGCCTCCTGATGCCTCTCACTGGCTGAAGCCAAGCTCCCTCATCCCCTCCTCACAGGTCCTATGTTTCAGCCCCAGCCTCCTTGCTGCCCTGCTACAGGGAGGCAAAACTGGACAGGGTCTGGAAGCTGCTGCACATGTGCCAGAGAGAGGGGAATAACCTCCTGACCTGACAACTACACCTTGCTAGTACAGCTCATGTCCTGACTGGCTACCTGCCAGGATCCCCAGGGCCTTTTCCTCATACTGCTTTCTACCCAGCTAGGCAGACAGCCCCAGCTTGGATGCTGTGCATGGCTGTCATGCAAGTGCCAGACTTTGCTTCTGCTGCTCTTGAACTCCATGAGATTTCTGGCAGCACATGTATCCAACCTGCCCAGCTCCCTCTGAGTAGCAGCCTCTCCCTCTAAGCTACGAACCACTCTGCTCTGATACTGCCTCCATTCCATTCCATTCCATTCCCATTCCATTCCCATTCCCATTCCATTCCCATTCCATTCCCATTCCATTCCATTCCCATTCCATTCCATTCCCATTCCATTCCCATTCCATTCCATCCTCCATGTTGTTAACAATGACAGGAAACCAGATCCTTAAGGTGCCTCCCAACCCAAACCATTCTGTGATTCTGTAGAGCCCCTGAGGGGCACCAGCTGCAGTCTGCATCACCACCATCCTTTGAGCCCAAAGGCCCAGGGAATTATCCACACACTTCTCCAGCCAGGCTATGCTGGTACCACAACAGCCTGTGTCAAAGGCCTAAAGACACAGAACAGTCCCTGCTCTGCCAGTCTCTTCACTACAGAGGGCAACAGGGACAGTCAGGCATAACCTCCCCTAACTAAATCCATGCTGCCTGTTCCAAGTCACTGTGTCCCCCACATCCCTGGAAATGGTTTTCAGTAAGATTTGCTCCAAACCTTTTTCAGGAAGGAGTCTCTAGTTCCCTGCATCCTGCAGGGTCCTTCTTGAAGGGGGGTGAAAAGTCTGCCTTTCTGCATCATCAGGATCAGACCCTCCCCTGGTCACCACAACCTTTCAAAGGTGACAGAGCAGGGCCTTGCGATGACATTGGCCAACTCCCTTGGCCTGCTGGGATCCATCCCATTGGTTCCCTGCCTCACTAAGCAGCAAGTCCATGTTTTCTTTATCTTTCCTCTGTTCAGTGCTTCTCACCCCTCTCTGGGTGTGGGGTAGCAGAGGGCCCTGCTACTTCACTGCCAGGAGGGCCTTTCCTGCCCTCTACTCAGTGTTCTGCAATTGCTGGGTCAAGAGTCTTTGCTGTATCACCAGAAGTGACAAGCTTCCAGCCTCCTCTGTTTTGGGAAAGTCCATCTTCCACTCTTTTGGAATTCTATTGGCTGATGTGCTAAAAGGATCCAAAGCTCCCCAAGGAATGAACAGGAGTATCCAGGTACCCTTCACACCTACCAGTGCTCCTGGCTTGGCTGGCTGACAGCAGCAGCAGTGCAGGATGAGGCAACCCCACTTTTTTCCACCTCCTCTGACAGACATTATGCCTGTTCCATGGATAAGCAAAACAGCTCTACCAAGAAAGCTTCTCTGATCTATCAAGAGAGGTTCTTTGATCAACTCACTGCTGTAGGGGGATTTATTTCTTCTAACTCTTCATGAAAGGGCAGTAGCCCCAAAAAGGCCTTAAGCAAACCTCTTCAGGAAAACTTTCATTCACAGTCAAATCTACTAGGGTCATTTGACAAGTTCTCTTCCTAGAAAGCCAAGTGTGACTAGGATTCTGGGAGACCAATCCTGGATTGTAGGATCTCATCACAATCCAGCTATTCCTCTTTTAGAGCAGGGATCACAAACATCTTTGTGCCTATTTACTGAACAGTTCTGAAGGAAGACAAAGAACATTCTGCATCCCTGCCACTCCTGTGCAAGGCTACAAACATCTTTGGTGTTTTCTGATGGTGTCCTGCTCAAGTTTTGTATGAAGTTTTCCTTGACAGTTCTTTATGCGCAGTGCTCCTCAGTGATCCACAAGAGTGGCCATTCATCACTCCAAGGGGAAAAAGTCTGTCACACATCTCTGATTTCTCTGATGTCCTGCTTCTGTGTTCCTCCTGCATGTCCAGGCAATGCCAAACAGCTCACTGAAGGAATTTAGAAGGCATACAGCACTGTTTGCTCAGCATCACCATAAAAATGTACAAATAAGAACCTGTCTGACTGACAGGTCTTTCTTTTCATTCACATGAACTGTGACCAATTAGTTCCTGTGCTCCTTGTCCCACTGAGAAGATTGCTGCAGTTTCCACAAGGATTCACAGGTAGCCTTGGCTGCTGCTGGGTAGAACAGAGCTGTCTGTTCTGTAACCCTGTTTGATTAGCTGTATTTAACCATCTTGAAAGGGATACTGCCCTTAAGATCATCATATCACAAGCCAGTTGTTACCAAGTGTTTGATCTGAAATAACATCTAAAACTTTCCTCAGAAGCTGGAATATCATCCTACAACTCCTGACTTAAAGGTTTAGACAAAGTGGTTCAGATCAGACTCAAGCTTTGCATCTTAACCCAGCAGGATGCACTAACACCAGCTTGCATCATGTTCTGTTAACAGTACTCTCCTTTTTGAGCTTTTTTAATTCCAGTTTTCCATGTTCAAAATGAACAAAATGTTGGGCACAAGTTTAGGGAAGGAAATGAGCATTCCCTGGAGACACTTCTGCAAAAATCCATGTTTTCTCAAGGCTTCAAAATGCTTCTTTCCATGTGTTGCTCACATACCCTTTCAATCTGGAAACATTTGTAAGAGATTATTGGTCCTGATCTCACTGGCCTCACAGATAATCTGCTCACCCTGGATTCTTTCATCTCTCTACTGGCCCTCTGATCTTGTTGATGGCTGCATTATTGTGTGTGATTGTTCCTGTAAGAAAAGTGAGTTAGGAAAATGGGATACTTACAGCCAAAGAAACAGGGAAAACCCTGAGAGGTAGAGGTTCCTCTGGGAGCGGAACAGCTTCATCTGGATGTGATCAAAGGCACTGCTGTTGACATTTGCAGCCTTCTCACTCACCTGAACAGCCGAGTACTTCCTCACTTCCCTGACGGCATCTGCAAGAAAAACCAGCTCATTCTCACATCTTGGGGGTGCTCGTGTGACAACCAGGCACAGGAGCAGAAAGGAGGATCTGGATTCACAGTATTAGGGGTTGGAAGGGACCTAGAAGATCATCCAGTGCAACCCCCCTGCCAGAGCAGGATCACCTAGACCAAGTCACCCAGGAACAGATCCAGGTGGGGCTGGAATGTCTCCAGAGCAGGAGACTCCACAACCTCCCTGGGCAGCCCCTGCCAGGCTCTGGCACCCTCACTGGGAAAAAAATCCTCCTCATGTTTCCATGAAAACTCCTATGCCTCAGCTTCCTCCCATTGCCTCTTGTCCTGTCATTGGATGGCACTGAGCAGAGTCTGGCTCCATCCTCCCTACACTGCCCTGAACATACTGATAGACACTGCTGAGCTCCCCCCTCAGTCTCCTCTTCTCCAGGCTAAAGAGCCCCAGCTCTCTCAGCCTCTCCTCAGCAGGGAGATCTCCACTCCCTGCAGCATCTTGGTGCCCTGCACTGGACTCTCTCCAGTAAATCTGGATCTGGATGTTTTGCTCAGCAAACAGGCAGTGACAGTACTGATGTCATCCATACATTTTGAAGTCATGTCCTGATAAATCACTGAGGCAGTAGAAGTTTCCTAGGTGTGCCAAGGCATCACCCAAACCAGCCATTCCCAACACCCCACCCAGCCCAGGGCTGAGGCCAAGGCAACACCCCTACAGATGTTACAGTCAGAATGTCTCTGTTGACAACCACATTAACATCCAGACAGTGGACAAGCAGTAAGAGTCAGAAAGAGGAGGGCAGAGATGTGCTCTGAAGTATTCACCTCACACATCCCCTGTTAGATTTTACTGTGTCTTTTACTTCTGACAGAAGTGTCTACTTCAGGCTGGAAAATGACTTGTAGAGCATCCATGAAACCAGGAAGCCTGCAGTAACTCTGAATGTGAGGCAGCCCAGGGGGGAAGCTACACCTCAGCTCCCTGGATCTGCCTTTCATGTACCTCATCCTCCTGACAGTTTTGCAGAAGGGTCACTTCACTTTCCAAAGGACAAAATAATTAATTAGGACTTAAATCCATTTAAACCCAAAACCTAACCCAGTGAGAAGTCCCTATTACAATCTGTAATTAAGGTCATCACACATACTATACATACTTAAGGCAACTTCTAAAATCTCCTCCTGTGCATCAACAAAAATACCCATTTTATGACACATCATCAGTTCTTGAAGAATATGAATTGCTGCTGCATATATCTAAGCAGATAAAATCTGCTTAAAACCAGAAAAAAAAAATGTAAAAGTATCACCACTGAAGACTTATCTCTAACATGGGCAAGTTATTTAGAAGGGGAAGAAAAACAGATTTGAAGTGAAACTTCAAACAATGAAATGAAAACTAAGACCAAACAAAAGTCTGCAGCCCTGTGCTATACAAAGGCTCTAGTCCTGCACTAACCTCTCATCTTGTGCTATGGGGGCAAGAATCTCAACATGCTTTACTTTAGCCCAAATCTCTCTTTCCTCAAAATAAATGGCCACCACCAACTCAATTTGAAAGCAAACGTTGATCAAAGGAGTTTAAGAGAGTAAAGGAAATCCAGCAGTTCTCAAGCTGAAATAATTTACTAAGGATATTCTAGGGTAATTTGAAGGATAATACTAAAGATCATCTAAAAAAAACCAAGTTTAATTGCATTTCTGTACTTCTTTTAATGTGAAGTGCACACTGCAGTCCAACCTTCCTTACCTAGGCAGTGCATCTGTGTGTTTCTCTCAGCAGACAAGAAAAACACTCATTTTTTGGTGTTTAAAGTAGCCTGCAATCAGATGGCATTTTCACTGTAAGGTGCTGGAAATCCTTCTATCCATGGAGCAGCACTAGTGAAACACAGCAGAACTCTTTCCAGCCCTGAGCTGCAGGAGCTGCCTGCCACACAGAGCAGCAGGGCAGCCAGGACTGAATCAGGCACAAAGCACCCCTGGAGCTCCAGTTCCACTGCAGCTTTCCTCCTGCCTGACAGAGCCCAGGATCTGTTCCTAGCAACTGCAGCCAGCAGCTGGTTTGTGTCTGTGCTGAGCAGAAGCACTGAAATAGCCCAGTGTGTTCAGATCTGCTCTCCCAGCTGAGCAGCAGCCAAGAGCAAGAGAGACATCTGCTGCCCACTGCACAGCCCAGCCCTGCTCTGCTCCCAGCCACTGCCAGCAACACAGGCAGCCCAGAGGAAGCTCCCCTGCTCCTGCTCTGCACTGCACTGCTACATTCCTGGGCATCTGCATACCCAACATGGGTGCAAACCCTCCCTCTCCTCTCCCACTCCATTGAGGAACTTTTAAACTGATTAGTTGACTGATATTAGGCCTGGAACCCTTCCCATTAATCTACTGCCACAGACTCCATATCCCATTTTTTCCCCATTTGTTAAGAATCTGTGTAATACTTACCAAGAAACAAGACAATCAGTAGAACTATTATTGTGAGGAACATCTTGTTCCAAAAAATAGCCATTTTGCTCCATAGAGGAATCATAAAAATCTTCTGCCATCTGTAAAACAGCATATTCAAAAATAATTAAAGTCTAGAAGAAGAGCATAATAACCTCACAGAAGAGAACCTTGTTATTGATATGAGACTTATGTAAGGTCCCTAAGCAGCTGCTTTAACTGCAGTACAATTTAGTTATACCTAACTTTCCCAACAATCTAACTTTACTGTTGCCAATACAGGCAAAGAGAGTTGGATCAGCTGGAAAACATCCTGCATGACAGCAGGTGCTGCCCAGATGTGTTCTGTTTTAGCTTGTACTCTGGTTTACATTTTGCTTTGGTTAGCTTCATTGTTTGGTCCTCACCTCAGGGATAGGGTAAAAACTGTGAAACTCATTCCATCCCTTTTACTTCTATCCACTTACACCCATGCCAAATAAAATAAAAACCCTTTACAGATTAACAGTCTCTATCCCCCTTCTGCTCTTTCACACTGATGAGTCTGTATGATCATAAAGTACAAGGATTGTTATTACATTCTAATTTGAAAATGACAATAAAAGGACAATTTTCCTGTTTAATTTTGTCAAGGATTAAAACCTCTTCCAAGGACATAAATTTGTTGGCTACAGAAGCAACTTCAGAGGCCCAGTGGTGGTGAAGACCATTAATTATTTTTTATTTAAGCAGTCATTTGCCTATTCAGTCTTGAGGTCTCTGCAAGAATCCACACTTGCAGCACAAATACAGAACACTGAATATTCCCCAATGAACTGAGCCCCCAGAAACAACAGCAGAGCAGCAGCTTGTCCCCTGCAGCAGGTCAGAATCAGTGCCACCTCAGCTTGGCACCAGGGACACAACACAGGCATGCCAGTCACCACCTGACTGCAGCAGGTAAGGCTGCAGCTTTTCTTCAGAACATTTACATCTTCCACACTGTTAACATTTGTCTTTTGACAAAGCAGTTTCCAACCTACTATGAACTTAACTTCCATCATCTCCAGTTGTCCCTTATTATTCTGCACCAGAAAGCATTCAAATGCTTTAGCCTGCACGTGCAGAACCCTCCTCCAAATATTTTAGTTTCATTTGAATTCTTTAGAGCAGCCAGCCATAGTCTGTATCAACCAAAAAGTTTCATTAAACCAAGCTACAAGTTAAGCACAACTCTTTAAACATGCAGTTCTCCAAGCTTCATACTGCTCTCCTTAAGACATCATTCTCTGAGGTATGACCTTAGACCAATTATACTGCCAAATTCTGTTGAAGCTGAAAATAAGATCTCTTTACTGCAAAGCCCTCGTTATATTTGCATGCTTCTTTTTCCTCAAGAATTAACAGTCATGCTTATTAATGCTCCATTTTCTTTTGGTGACAGAAGTCCCACAAGTATAACCCTTCCAAATCATGCACTGCTCACCCCTGTGGATAGACCACACTTGGCAGGACAGTTCTGACTCTGCCTACTTGCATTTTTCTGCTGTCAACTTATTTACCCCCAAGGAATTTAAAAGCCCATTAACAAACTCAAAAAGGAGTTCATTGCCCAAAAAACATGTAAGCACAAAAGGGGGAAAAAAATCTGAAGACTGACAAGGAAGGAAATCAAACCTTTCAGCAGCTTCCCCTCAGTCTGTAATGGTTCATGCTCCATCCTGACAGAAGCAGCTGCCAGGTTGTCATGGATGATGCCTCTCTGCATGTCATACCATGCAGAGGGCATCACAGACCTGCTGCCCACTGGTGCCCTCAGGCACCCACATCTCAGTTTGAACCCCACGAGATCCCTGGGACAGTTCTGTTAACAGAGTCCCTGCACATGGCACATGCAGGATAAGGCCATTTCACTCTTTCTGAACTACCACTGTTCAGAAGAACTGAATCCTGCAAGCCAAGCACAAAGATCTACCACAGAACCACAGAGCTGTCTGGGTTGAAGGGAGCTGCAGAGCTCCCCCAGCCCAAGCCCTGCTGAGAGCAGGGCCATCTCAGCTAGAGGAGGGTGCTCAGAGCCTCCTCAACTCCCCCTGCAATGTCTCCAGGGATGGGGCCTCCACCACCTCCCTGGGCACCCTGCTCCAGTGCCCACCCCTCTGCTGGGAAACAACTTCTGCCTTAGTTCTCATCTCCAGCCACTCCTTGCTCACTCCAACCATTGCCCCTTGGCCTGTCACTGCAGGCCTTTGCAAACAGCCCCTCTCCAGGCTTCTTACAAGCCCCCTTTTTTTTTATAAGCTACCCTTTGTATGTAACTAAAAGCCCAGTGTTTAATGTTTAATTAATTTTTATTACACTGTGAGGTATGAATTTGCTTTTCAGCCACAAAAACTGGACTCAAGCCCTGCTAATGTTGTAAGTGAAACCTATTTCAGTACTCCCCAAGCACCCTGCATGTGTCATCAGCCCGCAGAAACTCTTGCAGCCAGTTTCCTCACATAATCCACTCCTAATCTGATGATTACAGCTCACATCGTTTCCCTTCTCACACACAATTGCACTTTTGATTAGAAAACAACAGAAAACACAAGAACTCGATTATCTCTGTGGCAATGCTGAACTCCTCAGAGCCAGACTGTAAAAATCAGAGGTTAAATTAGGAGTTTCAACTTCTGACACTGAAGAAACACTGTGGAATATCCAACCACTTGCAAGAGCGCTCTCACAGATTTAAGTAACTCAGTTCAGACTCCCCACACTGCAGGGTTTCTTTTTAGGTATTTCTTTTAGGTATTCCTTAAGGTATTACAGTAAAAGCTGCATTTTTAATTCTAAATATATCTAAATATGTGGATAGCAAATATGTTTACAGTGTTTACAAAACTGTTTTTTAAAGCTTTAAGGTTTCATCCTACTTGGTGTTTTTTTGGGGTATAGTTTGTTGGTTTGTTTTCGTTTGTTGTTTTTGTTTGGTTTTAACAATTACTTATATTCTGGAAAAAAATCATACTCTGTTTCTCCTGTTTCCTGTAGAGCAGCTAGCTTTCTTTGTGCCCTTTAAAGAAATAAAAATACCATTACCAAATCTGAAGAGCTACTTACAGGAAACAATTTTAAGACAGTATTGTAGGCCAGGCCTTTGCATACATAGCAGTAATTAACACATTTTGTTTCTTTCCCTTACTAAGGGCATTTATTTTACAATAATTAATTCATTTTCTCAATGTTTGTGTTCTGTAAGTATCATTATTTTGTTCATCTCTATATAAAGTTTATAGATACTTTTATTTCAGTAGTTCTGAACCTTCTGAATCAAGCTGAAGTCTAACTAAATGAGCACGTTTGTTACAGCCCTTACACACACTGTGGTTATCTTTGAGTTCCAGCTGTCTCTTACCTGCTCAGCACCCGGAATGCCTATCACACACCAAAAACGATGGAAAGCTGCTCCCCACCGACTTCACCAACAACTCCAGCCGAGGCCACACGCCCTCTGATTTCTCACTGAGCTCAGGAGGGCAGATGCCCCGTGTGCTGCCTATGCAGAGACCCCGAGGGGACACGGGGTGACCATGTCCCACCTGCTGAAGCAAAGCAGCAAGATCACCCTGGGGGATCATCCTGGGGGATCGTCCTGGGAGCCCCGAGTGCTGCTCAGCAGCGTGTTGAAAACAAACACAAAGCTCCAGAAAAGAGGCTTGTTGATTCTCGAAACTCCCGATACTCAAGCTGCAAACAGCATTCCTTCAGCTTAGATCACAACTAGCTTAAGATGCAGAAAGCTCCGTGTTTATGAAAACAGAAGTGTAAAATAAACCCAAAGCGGCGAAAAGACCGAGCCGGGAGTTTCCAGCCCGCTGAAGTCCTACCTCAGCGGAGAAATAAACGGCAGGCAGAGGACGAGAATTACTGCTATTTCACCGTACAGAAAGGTGGCAACTGCGGTCCACTGGAAAGTCATGGTGCCGGCGGCCTGCGGAGGAACGAGCGGCTCAGGCCCCAGCGCCGGGACCGCCCCCGCGCCCAGAGCCCCGGCGGCCTCGCGTCGGGCCCCGCAGCTTCGCGGGAAGAGCCTCTCCCAAGTTACCGGCGGCTCCGCGGGGTGTATGGCGCCGCAGACCTCCCCTCCTCCACCAGCCACCGGGGCAGAGCCCGCCCGCCGCGGGAGGGAGGCGGGGGCCGGGATCGTCTCCGCCGCCGAGCAGGGCAGGACCCGCTCCGGCAGCCCCGCCGCAGCCTCGCCCGTGCCGCAGCCCACAGTTGCCTCCCGCCGCCCCGGCTCCCGGCCCTCAGCCCCGCTCGCCGCCCCTGCACGCCTGGGGAGGCCCGGGCCGCTCCACACCCGCCCCGGCTCCCCCTCACGGCCGCCCGGCCTTCGCAACCACCTCGGCACCGGCGCCCGGCGGAGCCTGATGGCGGCGAGCCGCTCTGGAAGGGGCGGGCAGCGCGGCCTCGCCGGCCGGGGCTAGGAGCAAGCGGGACGGTCCTTCTCGTCCTGGCACACGGGACCGAGCAGGCGCGGGGCAGCCTCCGGCCGGCCGGAGGGATGTGGGTCGGGACGGGGCTGAGTGACACGCCGGCCGCGGGGCAGGGCGGGGAGCCGTGGCCCGGGGGCGGTGCGGAGGTGGCCGCTAGCCCAGGCGGGGAAGGGTGCGGGCAGAGCCTAGGGGATGGTTCCCTCCCGGCCAGCCTCACCCTCCCTGCTCTGAAACCCTCCTTGGCTCCTGTCGCGGCTTCCCGGGCTCTGGCTGGGAGGCCCGGGGGGGAACGTGGAGCAGCGGCCGCTGAGGGGGGTGCGCGGGCAGCAGGAAAGCACCCGAGGGTAGGTAGGCGAGCGTCTGCTGAGGGGTCTGCACATGGGAAAGGTGGCAATTAAGTCTCTTTTTCACGTGTAGGAAATGGTTTTAAGCACTCTGCTGCAGGATCTTGTGATCAACTCGAGGCTGATTCTGTCGGGGAGTTAAACTGCAGTCGAGCATGTGCATTAGCTGCAGCAGTTCAATAAAAATCCTCTGTGTGACCCCCAGTGTTAACACTACTGCAACATATTAAGATCCTGTAAATCTCTTTTGTCACGGAGAACAGGGTGTTCATAAAGACACCACAAATGACAACCAAACAATATTCTCAAACACTGTCAAACAGGCCTGTCCAGCTCTCAAAAATACAATAATATTCCTGTTCTATCCCACTGTCCCATGCAGTGCTTTTTATCAGCATAGAAAGTCTCTGAGCACATTATTTCTAAACCTTGACATTCATCCCAATTCTTGACCATCTATTTTTTTACCCTCCTAACTCCTCTTGTCCCTGTGTAACCCTCTCCTAGTCACTTTTCCCAGTTCTTCCTAGTTCTGCCTGTACCCAGATCCAGTATTTCTGATGGTTACTCAGGCAGTCCCGCCCTTAGGAGGTGTCACTGGGGTGCTGATGTGCTTAGCCTCTGCCCTCCAAGGTTCAGCTGCCCAGCAGAAAAGGCCCTGGGGGTGCTGGTGCCACCCGGCTGGGCATGAGCCAGGGGGTGCCCAGGGGACAAGAAGGCCAAGGGCATCCTGGGCTGGCTCAGCAGCAGCGTGGGCAGCAAGAGCAGGGCAGGGATGGTGCCCCAGCTCTGGGCACTGGGGAGGCTGCACCTTGAGAGCTGGGTCCAGGTTGGGCTCCACAGCACAAGGACATGAGGGGCTGGAGGGTCCAGAGAAGGGCAGGGAAGCTGGGGAGGGGTCTGGAGCCTTGTGGAGAGAGGCTGAGGAACTGGGGGGGTTCAGTCTGGAGGAGACTGAGAGGAGCCCTCATTGCTCTGCAGCTCCTGACAGGAGGGGGCAGCCAGGCTGGGCTTGGGCTCTGCTCCCCATTTACTGATGATGGAACCAGGGGAAATGGCCTCAAGTTGTGTTTTAGCTTGGATATTAGGAAGAAAATATTTCCTGAGAGAGTGCTGAAGCCCTGGCACAGGCTGCCCAGGGAGAGGGTGGAGTCCCCAGCCCTGGAGGGGTTTAAAAACCAGTAGCTGTGGCACTGGAGGCTGTGGTTGGTGGAGAGAGATGTTGGGATGAAGGGTGGACTGGATGACCCTGGAGCTCCTTTCCAACCATCATGATTCTATGAGTCTATGATTCCAGTTCCTAAGGGACCCTCAAAACTAATCTGTGGTTACTTGTGTAGATCAACTGTTGTTCACCTAACTCTCCCTTGAACCCCTGGTGAAACCCTTCCCTCCCAGTGCCATCTGCAGCTCTTACTGGTTTCTCACACTGTCGTGTGCCACATTTGGCAGTTCACATGTCATATGCAGTTCTCTGCACCCTGTTCAGTTAGCTCAAGCTGAGGCTCACTCAGCAGCTTACTGACTTGCCAGCAGTCCCAACAGGTCCTGAGGTGCTGCTGGTGGAACATGTTATCTTGTCTAGCTGGGCATCACCAGCCCTCTTGACACAACTACCTGTTTCTATCTCTACTAATTTCCATCAAAATGAGATACTGAATGCTGTGAACTGTAGTTCCTTGTTACTCTGATCCATTGGAAGGCCACAGGGAAGGAAGTTCTTGCATAAGCAATTTTGAGCAGAGCTGTTTGCAGCTGCTCACTATCTGAAATTGTTTGCATTTAAAATTTCCCAGGTCTCTGACCTGGGGATGGAGCCAGTCTGTTCACATTTTCCTAGGTACTGCCAAGCAATGTCTGGATGAAAGGTTACATCCCCAATAATTGTTTATGCACAACAAATACTGCAGAGGATACATCCAGCCATTTCAACAGTCTGGGTCTTAAGAAGTATTTCTGATTTGTTTTCATAAACATATCTAATCAGCATAGAAAAAAACATAACCTCTTAGTGTGTCCTGGTTATTACATTTGAGCTATTGACTTACAGCCATCAGACTTTACTGAGGCTGTTAAAATGCTAGAAATTCTCTCCTTTAATTCCAGAGTGGTTTCTGTTTCTGAGCAGCTTACTCACCTCTTACTGGCACTACAGGCTGCCCTCCCAGTACCCTGTACTGATAGGACTGTATTTGCACACCCCTGCTGCCAGAGGCTCTGAGGTTGCTTTTTCCCCCCAGGGGCTTTGCAAGATCTCAGGAAGACTCACTCTGAAGTCAGTGCTGTGCACTTCCCTGAGCTGATGCGTGCTCCCAACCAACCTGGAATGAGATCTGAGGAGCAGAGCAGCCTCCTGCAAACATCTGGGAGCCCTCCCTTCTATTGAGTGCACTCTGCCACCCCTGGAGGGTATTCTAAATGAATTTTGGAAGTCTGGGCTGTTGATCTAAGGCTGCCTATACCATGAACCTGTGTGATACTTATCACATATATATTGATAACATGGCTGGCTGCTGTAGGGAAAAAGCCTCGTGAACCTTAAAACATTATGGTTGTAATAAAGACCTTCCTCTCCCAGCAGTAAGATGACAGAATCCAGAAGCAGAAATATGAAATTCCTGTGTATTAGCAGGTGGTTAAGGGCAGAAATCCAACTAACCCACTGCTGAACGAGGCAAAGGGAAAGCTGCAACCCTCTCCATGCTAGTTTGGCTGGAGAAAGCAACCTCTCTGAGAGGGGCTGGAATCCATGGGGATGCAGAGCTGAGTGTCAGGAGGAGGGGCAGCCTCTGCTCACTGTGCCCTGGGCCAGGACAAGGGCAGTGGATGAAGCTGGAGCACAGGAGGTGCCAGCTCAGCATCAGGAGGAACTTCTTTGCTGGGAGGGTGCCAGAGCCTGGCAGGGGCTCCCCAGAGAGGTTGTGGAGTCTCTTGCTCTGGAGAGTTCCCAGCCCCCCTGGCTGGTTCCTGTGCCCTGTGCTGAATCAGATTCTATTCCATGGGGCTGCTCTGGCAGGGGTTGGACTCAGAGATCTCCAGGGTCCCTTCCAGCCCCTGACACCCTGGGATCCTGTGTGACCTAACACAGGAAACAAAGCTATGTATCTGATGTTATTTGCAGAATAAATTGTAAAATTTTGAAAATGAGAAACCAGAAAGATTGAGTACCTGGTGATTTCACCAGGAACACCCAGAGGGAAGGAAATAAGTGGCTTTAAAGTGGAGATGAGCATTTTCCCACATTCCAATGGCTTACCATTAGAAATACAACCATATTCTGTAACATTGGAGATGAAATAACCAGCTGCACCTTTAGCAATGTCTGTATATTTGAACACTATGACTGTCCAAAGTTAAGTTTTTAAGACTCCTATGTTGCAGTTTCTGATATGTCAATACAGTGAAGTGTGTTCAGATGCATAAAAAATTCCCAGGGGAAAAAAGGTGTACAAATAATTTCCCCCTCAAGAGTGGATGGTAAAATTACATTGACTGTTATGAAGCATAATTGACCAGATCAAGTGCTTAATTTGCAATATTAACAGCAACCCAGGTCTTGTACTTCAGGCAGGGATCTCTCTGATTGATCTCACACAGGCACAGCAACTGCTGCCATCAAAATTATCAAGTGTTCAGTTCCTAACTAGGTCAAGGTATTTCAACTCCTCTAACATTCAGTGTCCTTGTTATTTAAAAACCCCCAAAACCTTCCATTTGTGTTATAATAAAGAAATTAATTGTTCTTCTCTGCTCCTTGTGCCTCATGGGACAGTTCACAGCAAATAGTTGCCTGCCAAATCATAAAGAACTTGAGAAAAAGTCAACACAGGCCTTGGTTGATAATGTGAAAAATCCTTTTCTTCTACAATTCAGTTGTGGACTTCACTTTTGATGCAGAATGGGGTCAACTGCATGGCCCTGTATTTGCAACTGCTGAATTTCCAGTCCCAGATCCATGCAGCAGTTCCAAATACAGTGCCATGCACTCGTGTCAGCAGAACTTCTGCTGTAAAACTCATTAATTACAGGGTGAATATTAGTTGAGGAAAAGTGAGGCATCAGATAGGTATTAAAGACATTGCTGGGGTTTCACCTGGAATGGGATAAGGAATTGTGCTCATCCAACATCAAGAAAACATTACAATCCAGAAGAAGGAAAAAAATAGTTGTTTGAAGGAACAGAAACCCTACTGCACCAAGAAAGGTCGTGGAACCTGTCCCAATTATCCCAGGATAGCAAGGCATGCCTGTAGCTTTCCATCAGTTGTCACATCAGAAGGTACCATATCAGAGGAGCTCTGAACCTCCCTGCCTGCAGCCAGGAAGGAGGCCCAAGGGCACAAGTCCTGCCTTTCCAACGTTTGTTTGTGTGCCTAAATCAGACATATTCACTTTGAAAATGCACAGCAGCAAAACAAACTCCCCTGCTCCAGGTTGTCACTGATTATAGTGGGATAAAAAAAATACAATGTATACAAAAGCAAGTATTTTATTTAGAAAATCTAGAACTATTCACATCTATATTCACAGAAGTATCAGAGTCAGAAAACAAAGCATTTTCTTGGGTGAATTTCTGTGTAAACATATGAAGAAAACAAATTATTTGATTACAAAGAACCGTACTGGCCATATTTGTAAAACTTCCCTTGCAGAACAAATGCAGCTGGTGTGTGATGTTATTCTGTGTTCTAATTCTCACTGCTTCCCTCCTGGACAAAGACTCAAAGCCAAGTGGCTGTCATGCTTTGATAAGCAACATGCCAGCAGGCAGAAAGGACTGCAAGAGCCCCACTGACAGAATCTGTCAGCCTCCCTTTGACCCACACAGTTCTGTTTTGCTAGATGACAGGGTTTTAATCTTTATGTAATTATTATACAGTAGATAAAAAGATATGATTTTTTTTTTAGATCGAACTTTCAAGTCTTGTATTTAAGATTCAGCTACGTTTGTACTTAGTTAAAACTCTTCATTTCACTCTTCCCCTCTTTCTGTCATCTTTTATCTATTCCAGGTTTCTTTCACTATAGGAAGTGTGGAATTTTTCTGAGTTGTAAGTAAGTTTAGAAAGTTTTAATCTGCAAAAACCCCATCTTATTTAAAAGAATATTATGCTGGGCTTCAAGTCCTCACAGTCTTTAAAACTGAAAAATCTACTCAAATTTAAAAGCACAGCTTATTCAGTTAAAGAAAATACTTCTGTAATTGCTCCCTTTATATTTTTGGTCTGAAATTTTGGCATTATTTATGGGTAGTCCTTCTGATTTTAGGAGGTTTCACATAAGGAAGACCCTATTTTTGCAAACATACTGCTGTAAGCAATTGTCTGGTGAAAAATAAATTACTGGAGTCTTACAATAATCAATCTCTGTGTCATAGTGCATTGTAAATAGAATTACACATTTAAAAATGTAAAGATCAGCCTGATCATAATGTCATGCTGTGTTGAAAATCCTTATGCAATATATGAATGGGACTAATAAAGTAGGAACCCAATCAGAACTAACAATGTATCAGCTATTTTAAAATACAATTTTACCCAGAACTAAAATACTTTCAGGTGTCACACACCATAATGGTCACTGAGATAATCCAGCACTGAGGAGGTACTTGACAAAACATTAAAGACTTTTTTTTCTTGTTTTGAAGTGATCCGTTCCATCATGTACATTAAGTGGTGGTGAAAGCAGGTAAAGGGAGTTCCATGCTCAAGAGCAATGTCAACCCAGTCCTGGATGCACTTCAAAGGTGTTTCTTCATATCCTGCAAACATAGCTGGATTTGCCAAGAGTCCTCTAGCCACCATTATACCTTCAGATTGGAAATCAAAGCAGTAAGTTACACTACAGTTTACATCTGCCATGAACCCTCCCCGTAGATGCTGTACAGCAGCACTTAGGGCAGGTCCCTAGAGCTTGGGAGAACAAGGAAGAGCACTGCAGCTCTACCAGAGACATGTATTTAACATTCCAAGCCTCTGAGTTCCTGAACACCTGTCAATACATTCCACTTGATGATCTATCCTTCCAGAACTTCTGGAATGAACACAGGGCACAGAAGCTGTTCTCCCTACTTTGTGAACTTCAATAGTTGCATTTTTATTTGCTACACACATACAAGGCTGCCTTTTAACACAGACCTTGGATGGAAAGACACTTAGCAACATGCTAAGTTAAGTAAATTTTAGTGCACTCAGGTGATTTGCTGTCCCAGAGTCTGTTTCCAGTAAGAATTCAATGTCTCAGTGATATAAATTCAATAAGAATTCAATGTCCCAGTGATACAAATCCCAGAGCTCTTGTTCTGCAGCAGATCTTTCTGAACAAGCCAGTGCATCTCTGACTATAACACCAAGCTGTCAGATAAGCCCCTATAAGTTCTGTATCACACTTAAGTCTCCTCTTAAACAATAGGATGATCAAATATGACAGATTTGTTTTGATACTGTACACGACTGAAAAGAAATGATGCTTTCTATATTTGCTATTAAAGGTCAGCTGGGCTATGAGAACATTCTTTTCTGTTCTGTATTTTGGGTTTGGACTAGAAAAGGTTCCTTCCAACCCAAAAGAAACCTGCCAAGTGAACTTTTCCTTCTGACACCAGCTACTGTTGTCAGTCTTAAGATGCAAAGTGTGTATATCCAGAACTCCTCCTCAAAACACATACTCAATTTCCACGTTGTCCTCAAACCACAGACAGCTGCAGGGATCTACTGTGACTAAATAACTGCAGTGCAATCTTTCACCCCCAGATCCACACAGATTTGAGTGCAATGCCTGAGGCTAACCATCTTACTGCCAAGTACCTTCAACTTAACAGTATTTCCTTTTTCTGTCATACTCCTACTGTGAGAAATCTGCTCCCACGTGCAGGAAACAAAGATTTCCAAATGCAAGTTTACAGTTCTTTAAAAGATGGTCAGCTCTACAGAGTGAGTGACTGACTGGGGCCCCCCCTGAACTCCACTCCTGAGTGATGAGAAAGCAGCATTAAGCACAGAGCTTTTGTAATTTGCCTCGGAAATCATTATTTGTGGCTTCAAATAACAGTGCTCTTGGGCTCTGATGATTACAAGTGATTCTGTCTATAAGGCATCTAAAACATCCTCTTTCATTTGCCTCCTGGAAGAGTGAAGAGCACTCAAATCACGTCCTACTTACTGCCAAAGTGAGTACTTCAAAATCAGATTTGTAAGTTTACTTGGAAAATAAGAGTGTTTGATCTTACCATCTGCTCCTGTCAGGTGATGAACATTTTCAGCATCTTTTAAAGTTTTGATGTCTCCATTAGCCACAATAGGTATAGACATGCTTTGTTTAATTATTTTAATGGCATCATAATGTACAGGCTGATGTCTTTCTTCTACACTTCTCCCATGTACTGTGATCCACGAAACTCCAGTTGCTTCAGCTTTTTGACATAGGTCAACTGTTCTTTTTAAGTCCTCGTGGATCCTAAAATTCAAAGGAATTAAAACATTAGATAGGAAGTTACCTGAGCTGTATAAAAAGCCCTCCTCCATAAGGAGGGGTAACCACAGATTTGTATAAATAACAGTATAATATATAATAACAGTATAAATAAAGAAGATACTGTTGGAATCTAAAGAGGGGTCTTCATAAAGACAAGTTTAAAGCATGGAAACCACTAATAAGTTTATAATTTCCCATGATATCAAGTCTCTGAAATATACATGGCAAATCTGATACAGATTGAGCAAAGGTGCCCTGAAGATTTAAAAATAAACAGAACTAATTTGCATATTTTGTGGTGGGAAAAAAAAATCCTACTAGTAATTGTTTCCCTCTCCTGAAGGGCTGTAAACTGAGCTGAAATTGAACTGACAGATATGCAAGAGCCACACGGGGTGTGTGGATAAACAGCTGAGGAAGGGGTTCAGAGAAATGCAAAGCACCAGTTCACACGGGTTCAGAAGTGCTGATGGGAAGCAGGATGAGCTCCTTACAGCAGCTGATGGGACCAGTTCCAGTTCTGTTACTCTTCTGTCAGCAGTTCACAGAGTAAACCCGAGATGATCCAGACTGGGCATTGCTTTTCTTTTATGGAACTCTTACACTGTTTAACTTGTACTTGATTGCAAAACTCCAGCATCCAGGATGTCACAGACTGTGCAGGTTCTACCATCTGAGGCTGGGATTATTTGCCCCAGACATCCTTCCACCATCTGGGATCAAAATACCTCATCAGCCTTCACACACAAGGAAACTGCTCATGTGCAATATTATGTAACAGAATTACTTGTATTATACTGTAAGTAACACAGGAACATGTTCCTTTGGAAAGGGTCCTTCCATGCACCACAAGCAGCAGAGAAGTCAGACACACCTGATTTTAATAGAGACTGAGAATCGAGGGTTGTCTATCTGATTCCGAACGTGTCTCACCATGTCTTGAACCAGTTCTGGTTTATTTATCAAACAAGCCCCATAACCTTCTGCTGCTGCCCACCTTTCAAAGAAAAAGAACATTTGTATTCTGCATTAAAAAGAAGTAGATTAATTTCAGCCAAACACATCAGTTTTCCTAAGGACCTTTAGCAAGTGTGGTACAGAGAGCTGGCTGCAGACAGATCTGTGTGCAGGCTGACAGCTTTTAGATCCTGGTTTGGTCTCCACTGGACTTTGTGCTTCCTTCAGGCAAGTTGCAAATCTCTTTCAGTTCCATTTTCTGTCCACAAAACGGACTCACGAGGAAGATAAATTAACATTTAATCAACAACGGTTTAAACCACACATAAATACATCCTGTGATGTTTCCCCTTCTATGGGATCATGGCTTCCTTCTCAGCAGAAAATGACTTCAGATTGAAAAGGGAGGTTTATGAAATGCAAGTAAGGATATGATTTCAGCAATATTCTGTATTCCCTCAATTGCAGAAATCTGTCTTGACTGGCAGGAAATAACCTTTGCTTCCACTTACAGCTGCAGTGTTTTTCTTAATCAGTTTTTCTTATAAAGGCAGATCAAATGCACAAAGTGTTATTATTTTGAAACAAAGGATTTAAACATAAGCCTGCATTTTTGGCCTAAAAGGAACTCAGTGTGGCACACTTAACTGTAGTTAGCTTAGAAATAAAAACCACACCACACTTCCATTCCAAAGCCTCAGATCTTCCCAAAAATTCTTCTCAAATACTACACTTTTTAAGTCAAGACAAGCTAATTAGAATAGACCAAGTCTTTGCACCATAACATTCTCCTTCACTTTCCTACATTTGTAAGTCTTCACTCAGAAAAAAGGCTGCCTGACAAGGATGTAATAAATAGCTCTCAACTGAACCAGTTAGCAGGAACCTTCATTTGTGCATTACTCTGCTTCCCTGTCAAGACAAAATCTTTACCAATTTAAGTAAGAAGTAGATCACTAATTCACTGCACTTATCAACCTAATAAAAGCTGGAAGAAAATCTCTCCAGCACTTCTTGAATAATAGAATCTGTATAATTACATTTGAGAGCCTATCCTTCACTTGCAGCAGTCTGAGACATTGGGGACTTGCTTCACTATTTTGGGAATTGCCACATCATTTCTCAAAACACTCTCCAAATGATTTGCAGCAAGCACTTTTGGTAATGCATATTTAACAGTTGTTGGGGAGGGTCGGACACTTCACTTCTGAGCCACCACTCAATATCTGGGAAATTAAAAAAGGCACGTTGGCAAATACACCTGGTGTTCCCAGTCTCACCGTGGTGACAGGCATCTCAGAACAGTCAGAAGTGTCTTGCCACAGATACTTCTGACAGGTTAAAAAGCTCTCGTCTCTCAAAGTCTATTTTTAAGTTAAAACAAAAATTACTCTGAAGATCAGCATCCTTTATTCTCTCATCATTATTTCATCATCTCTTTCAAAGCTTTACCTCTGAGGACAGCCACAGTTCAGGTCTATTCCCTCTGCAAAAGGACAGACGATACGGGCAGCATCACACAAAACCTGAGCCTCTCTGGCAGCAAACTGAACAATCAGGGGATGATCACCTACTCCAGTGAAAAGACAGTTAGAGATTACAAACAAAAACCAGAAAATAAAAAGCAGAAATTCTAAATATTGGATGGTTTTTGTACCATCCTGGGCTACTGGCTCTAAGTGACACTGCTTCATCACCAGGGGGCTACAGAGGGCCTTCCAAACTCAACTGCTCTGTGATTCTTCAAGTCCTAGGTCACAAATAAAGGTTCCTGACCAGTGGCTACTAAATGAGTGTGTCTAGCAGGAGAGGTGGGGATTCAGATGGCCATGTGTCCTAGATATCTAGATATGCACTCTGTGCCTGTAGCTGGTCAGCTGCTCACCTCTCACATGGCACTGAGTGTTCTCTGCTTTTCAGCAGCCTCCATCCTCCACCTGCTGCCCCTCTGCCATGCCTGGGTGGGAAACTTGCTTATGGAACCAACCCTTCAGAAAGAAGCTGAACAACCCACAATCTTTGTCCTTCCTTATCCCAGCCCATCCTTTTCCTCTTCTGTGCTGGTTTTTATCCAGGATGCAATATGCAGAGTTGGAATAAGAACACACGGGGCAGAGGCAGCTTTAGCAGCTCTGTCAAGTGGGAAAACCAAGTGTCAGTGCTCCTCAACCTGGGGCTGCTGAACTGCTTGTGATTTACTGAGCCCCTGCAGAGAGCCAGCTGGTCATTTGGAACATACTCTCCTCTTTACAGCTCCTGCATTATGTGAAAGGCATCTAAAAATATCCCAGTCTTAGCACTCACTTTCCATATAAACAATTGCTGCAGTTAAGGGGAACAGGGATATCTGAGCACTGATGAAACAGAAGACCCAACAAATGCACTAAGTGCACTTCTGGTACTGAAAAGACCTCAAGTGCTTCTGAAGATTTTTCTATTTTAGTGGAACATTGAATTGCTCTTGAAGGAGTGGAGCTTAATTCAGAGGGCAACAGTACCCTCTCAATCACACTGAGACAATTCTAGAAGTCACCTAAAAATCCAGTAGGAAAAAACCCCAAACCCTTGCATCATTTCAGACAGTGCCCTAGCTGAAGAGTTTTATGTGACAGTAAATACTTGGGAATAATTACATGTTCCTGATTTTTGGATGAGTGTTAAGTAATAAAAATACTGAGCCTAGAAATATTATTTCTTTTAGCAGCAGTCACAAAGAACATCTACCTCTATTTTAGAAATACCCAACAAAGAAACTTCAACACCAAAGAAATTGAATTGTAAGCTCTAAGCCTACTCCAATAATTAGAAGACAACATACCCACAGACAGGAAGTTAAACATAAAACCACAGAAAATATCACAACCTGTTGCAGAGCTGCTTGTTAACAGCAGAAATGCTAATAATATAAATACTATAATCTTAGCAAAGCTGCCTGCAGCAGAATGTTTTAGAGGCCTATAAAATTAAGGCCAGCATAAAAGTGGTGAGTAGGGAAAAGATACAATCTACAGCACTAGAACATTCCATTTTCCCCCATTACCAGGAAGCAAAGTCACAGCATAAAGGAGAATCTCCTCTTTCCCCACCCTGCATTCCTCAGAATACACTGTGTATCTGACCTGTGGAACTTCAGTACCAGGGGACACTGTGTAGAGAAGCGTAAGCAAGCTGAAAGGGAACAAAATAGTGGCCTTGGGGACCTTTGAGCCAGAGAGACTGTCAGCTATGTTCTTATTTATTTTTACATACAAAGAATTCTTCATGTTTTTAAGAAGTTGAATTCCAGTAGTAAGAGAGTCTGCCTGTGCTTCTCAATGTGCCTTTTCTCTGTAACTGCTCTGCACTGCTGGAATAATTCACCACAGAAAACAGCCAGTGCTAAAATAATGGAATATACCTCCTGGGCTATTATATATACACCCATGAACCCAGCATTTCAGTCATCTGAAGAGATGAAACCATCACACTTCAGGTTCCTGCACACCAGGCTAGCACACTAGCAGCAGCTCTCCTCGTTCCTCCAGAGCAGCCTTTGCTTCCATCTTCCTTGTTACCCTCTTCTGCTACAGCCACTTGATGCCAGCAGACCTGGACTGTTCCCTTCCTTACCACGTGTTTCATACCACTCCCCTTGGCTCTTCAGCCAGGCTGCACAGCTCCTCACACCACAGTCAGTGAATCACAGAGCATAGACTGGCTGGGACTGGAAGGGACCTCCAAAGGGCATCTAGTGCAGCCCCCTGCAGGGAGCAGGGACACCCTCAACTAGCCCAGGTTGCTCAGAGCCTTGGCCAACCTCACCTGGAATAGCTCCAGGGATGGGGCTTCAACCACCTCCCTGGGGAGCCTGTGCCACTGATCCACCACCCTCAAGGGCAAGAACTTCTTCCTGAGATCCAGTCTAAATCTCCTCTGCTCTAATTTAAACCCATTACCCCTCGTCCTTTCACTGCAGGCCCTTGGAAACAGCCCCTCTGCAGCCTTCCTGGAGCCCCTTCAGGCACTGGCAGGTGCTCTAAGGTCTCCCCAGAGCCTTCTCTTCTCCAGGCTGAACAACCCCAGCTCCTTCAGCCTGTCCCCACAGCAGAGCTGTTCCAGCCTCTGAGCATCTCTGTGGCCTCCTCTGGCCCTGCTCCATCAGCTCCATGTCTCTCCTGTGCTGAGGGCTCCAGAGCTGGCTGCAATACTCCAGGGGAGGTGTGAGCAGAGCAGAGCAGAGGGGCAGAATCCCCTCTCTCCAGCTGCTGGCCACACTTCTCTTGCTGCAGCCAGGATGGATTGGCCTTCTTGGCTGCCAGTGCCCACTGCTGGCTCATGGCCAGCTTCTCAGCCACCAACACCCCCAAGTCCTTTTCTGCAGAGCTGCTTTCCAGCCCCTCACCCCCCAGCCTGGATTGATAGTGAGGGTTGTTCTGACCCAGGGGCAGGACCCTGCACTTAGTCCTGTTGAACATCATACTCCTTTGTGTAGGTGATGTGGTTATGTTTCTATGCAGTCCTTGCTTCTCCCCACTGACCCTAGCTAGGATTCAACCTCCTGGCCTCTTCCTGCTCCTTTTAATCACCTTCTTCATATTTCAAGGAGTCCACCAAGAGCCCCTTCCACTTTTCACTCCAGATAATTCAAACCCTGGTTCTTTTATCAGTCCTTGAATCCACTGTATCAATGTCTGGTCTATTTTTTTTGTCTTTAGCAACCCTTTTCCTAGAGATCAGAAAACTTCCCAGCAATGAGCTGAGTGTTTGTCTCTGAAATGCACAGAGGAAACTGCTGGGAAAAGAACCTTATTACTACCTTACCCTGGGGCTGTCTGGGGTGGAGTTCATTTCTCCATGATTTAAAGAAGGATTTAAAGAAGCCTGTAGGGTGCTCTTTGGGGTTTTGTGACACCAGTGTTTTGGCTATTGCTGCACAACACTCAAGCACTGTCCAAACCTTCTCCTTTTCTCACTCTACCTCCCCTTGTCCCCAGCAGACAGCTCGGGGTGGGCACAGCTGGGCCAGCTGACCCAAACTGGCCCAGGAACATACCATGTAACATCAAGCTCAGAAATAACACTGGAGTGGCAGGGAAAGAAGGTGGTTTGGGACATGAAAATTGTGTTCCAGGGTGGTTGCTGCTTGGAGACTGGCTGGGCATTGGTCTGCTGGTGTAAGGAGGAAAGCAGCTGCCTGTGCATCCCTGGTTTCACTGCTTTTCTTTCTTCACATACTAAGATGTCTTTATCTTCACCAAGTTTGCTATTATTTAAAAGGAAGTTTTACTATCTTTTGCTCTTCCTATTCTCTCCCTGTTGGGGAGGACAGAGGAGGAAGGAGTGAGCAGCTGTGTGGGTGCACAGCTGCTGGCCAGACACATGTTGCCAAACCACCACTCCTTTAGATCTGACTGGAGCCCCTGATTTCAGGTGGAGACAAGGTTTTCCACTACTCCATTTCACACACTATCACTGGGATGACCTTATTCTAGTATATTCTAGTATTCCTAGAATACTTCTGTGGTTTTACAATCACCAAAATTGTTAATGGATGTCAATTGGTGCGACAGACATCTGACAAGGCAATGGTTTCTTAAAAAAGTACCTTTGTTAGTTGTGAATTCACTGTCTCTTGCTTTTGCAGATCTCACAAAATCAGCTGCCACTATCATTGGAGTGTAACACAGATCACAGTTGTATTTCCTAACCAAGGTTCTGAATGCCAACCTGCAAACAGATACAAATTAAGAGATAAATAGTAAAGACATTTTTTTATGATTAGCTATTCCAAAATGCTGTTCTCACAGGCATGTGGGGATCCCAGGGTGTCAGGGGTGGGAAGGGAGCCTGGAGATCTCTGAGTCCAACCCCCTGCCAGAGCAGCCCCATGGGATAGAATCTGATCCAGCACAGGGCACAGGAACCAGCCAGGGGGGCTGGGAACTCTCCAGAGCAGGAGACTCCACAACCTCTCTGGGGAGCCCCTGCCAGGCTCTGCCACCCTCCCAGCAAAGAAGTTCCTCCTCATGCTGAGCTGGAGGGATGCTCACATGTAATCATAAAACATGACCCATACCTTTCTTCATCTTAAAGAAAGGAGAAAAGGGCACTGTTACTGTTTTTATAGCAGATAACCTCCGAGACAACAGACTGCAAACGGTGACAGGACAGTTACTTACTTTGAATAGCGAACCATAGGGGCACATATTTTTACAACTCGCCCAGAATTAAACAAATCCATGGGATTTTTTGCTTGGCATTGTTTAGGTTCTGCGGTGTCACAAATCATCTACAAGTACCAGCATCTGGAAAAACAAAGCGTTTGCATGTCTGGAATTCCGCTGCATCCCGCAGGCCCCGCAGCCGCTGAAGCCGGACAGGCCTCTGTGGAAGCATCCCGCAGCGTTCCGCACTCGCACTGCCAACAGCGACACGCGTGTCCCCAGCGGCCGCCTCGGCGCCACCGCTGTCCTCACGCTGCAGAGCGGGCGGCCCGGGCTGCCAGGGAGGGGTGCGGGAGCCGCTCCGTGCGGGGCCGGACCAAGAGCTCCCACTCTGCCCCGCAGAGGAAGCTTTTCCTCATGTCCCGCAACGGCCCCTGCCCACGGTCTCTCATCCTCCCGCTGCGGGTCCAGTTCCTTCCGCTTCTCCCCTCCCCGGCCCGAGGTCGGCTCCCGCGCATCGGAGCCTAGCGGCTGCGGGGAAAAGCAACCACCGCGCGGCTGCCGCCACAGCCCCGCCCCACGGCCAGGCCGCGCTCGGGTCCAGGCTCGGCTCGGCCCGGCTCGGCCCGACTCGGCTCGGCTCTGCCCCGCTCTCTTCCCGCTCCCTCCCGCCCCGCCCGGCCCCGCGCTCACCACGTGCACGAGCCGCCCCGCAGCCGCCGCCCGTCGC
>VYZU01073215.1:0-15088 GCA_013401355.1 Ceyx cyanopectus | reverse complement strand
TCGCGCGCTGACGCCATCACCGCCGCGCGGGAGTGACGCGCGCGCGCCGCCCGCACCCGCCGGCAGCTGCCAGCATGGAGGAGGCGGGGAAGGGCGGTGCGGGCCAGGCGGCCCCGGCCCTCGCCGAGCTGCTGGCGGACGGTGAGGAGCGGCCGGGGGCGGCTCGGGGTCAGGGGGCGGCTCGGCTCGGGGCCGGGGATAGCGCGGCGGCGGGAACTGGCTGTGCCCCCGCCGGCAGCACCGCGTCGGGGGGTCCCGTCCGCGGGTGGCCCTTGCGAGGTCCTGTGCCGAGGGCGGGGAGGGGCGGGGAGAGGCGGGGGAGAGTCGCCGGTGCTCGGGGCGCGGAAGGCGGGTGAGTACGGCCGAGTGACCGAAAGTTTGGGTGGCGGAGGGACGGCGGGTGCCGGGTGTCCCCATCCCCCGGGAGCGGTGTCCCCATCCCCCGGGAGCGGTGTCCCCATCCCCCGGGAGGAGTCTCCCGCCGCAGGCAGAGGGTTCTCGGTGCTGCGGGGTGCTGCGGGGTGCCCTGTGCGCCTGGGGCTGCTCTCTCCCGGGGGAAGAAAACGGTGCCCTCCAAAGAGCCGTGGTGCTGGTAGGATGAGTATGGGCCGTCTGGAAACGCGGGTCCTGCTCGATCCGAAAGTCCTTGCAGCGTGATTAGTGCCCTGGGACAGCCCGGTGCCCTGGGACAGCCCGCAGCGATTTCAGGCAGCCGTGTGTCTGCCACGGCCGGTGCTCAGCAGCTGGGAGGTGACCGGTGTGTGTTTGCTCCCAGGTGCAACTTAAGCAGCATCACCCTGGTCACACAGCAAAGTTTGAAGGAGCATCAGTAGTTCTGAGTGCATTCTGCTCAAGACAGGGCTGTGGGGAAGGGGTGAAGGTGTGTTCTTCACCATTTACACCTCCCCCAGGTCTCAGCTCCCCCCTTGCTTTCTCTTGGTGGTCTCAGATCTCGTTTGTATTGGGCAGTGTAGAGAGCAGGGGCTGCTCCATGTGGTGACACTGAGGGTCAGAGCACTGCACTCTTTGGGCCCAAACATATTTGTTTTGAAGCATGAAAACAAAATCTAACTCTTTTTCAGAATGTTACACTGACTTCTTCAGAGAGGACTTTGATGTGAAAGCTTACACCTCCCAGTCCATCCATCAGGCTGTGATAGCAGAGCAGCTAGCAAAACTTGCCCAAGGGATTAGTCAGTTGGATAAAGAGCTCCATTTACAAGTAAGTTTAAAGCCTATCTGTTGCTGGGGAGTTGCAGTCAAAAGCTTAGTAGTCTATGAGCTTGTTGCTTCTGCAGCTGCCCAGTGTGCTCTGCAGGCAGCAACTGAAGGTGCAACTTGCAGCAAAACTCGTGTGTGACACTGAGTCAAGACCACACTTAATCCTCACAGAATCACAGAGTGGTGTGGGTTGGAAGGGACCTCAAAATATCATCCAGTGCAACCCCCTGCCAGAGCAGGGGCACCTAGACCAAGTCACCCAGGAACAGATCCGGGGGGGCTGGAATGTCTCCAGAGCAGGAGACTCCACAACCCCCCTGGGCAGCCCCTGCCAGGCTCTGGCACCCTCACTGGGAACAAGTTTTTCCTTGTGTTTCCCCTCAACCTCTCGTGCTCCAGATCTCTTGCCAAGCAGCCATGTACTGCTTTGTTCCTAGTTTCTGCAGCCAGTCTCTGCACACTTGGAGGTTCCATACTTCCCTGTGTCAATTCCATGACTCTTCCCACATGATTCTGTCAGCTATCAGAAACTGGCCTGTGTTTGGGCATGGCAACTCTGGGAAGGGAGGGATGAAGCCTTTCATCCCATGCTGGAGAGTAGCCTGGGCTCTAAGGCTGGGCAGATGTGATGTGTGTGAACACACCTTCAGAAAGGCTTTTCTTTGATAGGAGAAGGCCTTTTGGTGAAATCTATGCAGACATCACAAATACCCTGCAGTGAGGACACGGTGCCTTTGTGTGTACTTACAAAACCTTCTTCTTCCCACTGCCCCAGTTGGTAAATTCTCTGGGAACTAGTTTCTAAATGCCATAAATAGAAAAAAAAATAAAAAAGGTGAATATATTGTATTACTGTGTGATTAATGATCTTACATTTACAATTACTATTGTTATGTATGAAGATGTCTTGAAATGTTGCTCTGCTGGCTTTAATTTTCCCCTTTTTCTGTGCTTATTTCTCTAATTCTTTTTTTTTTTTTTTTAAGGTTGTTGCAAGACATGAAGACCTGCTGGCCCAAGCAACTGGAATTGAATCCCTGGAAGGTAAATACTGTTAGATTATGTTTGCTGCTTCTTATAGTTGAGGAAGCATTTTCAGTATCTGTGCAGGGAATGTCATTCACTGCCAACTTTGGTCCCCAATATTAAGGCTACAGATCTCAGCATGGGAGAAGTAACACGTGGCAGCTTTTTTTTTTGATGTCAGTAGATGGAGCTCCAGGGAGAAGATTTGCCTTACACTCCTCTGGAGTAACTGCTTCATAGGAAAATGTATTTTTAAAATCAGTCCTGAGCAAGTTTAGCAGGTCTTTTTGACCTTTTGATAGATTTTTTTTTTTTCCTAAATAAGCCTAATTTTGTTGCAACGTTAGCTGATTATTTGTTGCTGTAAGTACCAAGTTTGTGCATGCTGCATGTGTGTGTTTTGCAGTTTGCAGATTTTAACCAGAGAGGCTTCAACTGCATTGAGATACATTTGTTCTAGTAAAAGGCTAAGTTAAATATTTACCTTTGTGTTATTCCACTGTCTGGATTCTGGATTTTAAGATAAACTGCTGACTTTCAAAGGCCTTAGTAAGCACTGACTGTATAAAACAATGGTGGCAGGGAATTGTTCCTGTGCCAAGTAGCTCATTAGAGCTGCCACTCTGCTGTCACTTGCTGGGAACTTTGGTTTTGTTGCATTGTGCAGAAAGATGCCTGCCTCTGTAGCATGCTCATTTGCCTCTATATGGGATCCAAACACATTCCCTTTTCCCCATCCATTTTGTGACTTGCCAAGTACTTTATCTCTGTTCATTCTTCTGCTTCGAGGTTTTGGCACAACCAGAAGGTTTCTAGTGAGTGACAGTTGCAGTATCTCTCAGGCTTTGGAACTTGCTGGATGCAGTATTGGGTTGTCAGCATAGAGCTGTAATACTAGAGATGCCTGTTTCATACAGCTATGGTAGTTTCTGAGTAAGTTTTCTAACAGTTGGAAAATGAAACACAGGAAGACTGGAATCTGTGCTCATCCTCCACATGAGGAGGTAGGAATCTGCAGCCAGTCTTGTGACTGAGAAGTACCTCCTAGTCCTGGTGAAGAGCAATGTGTGCTCAGTGGGTGTGTGCTTTCTGAAATAAGGGTTGTTTCTGAAGGCAAACAGTTTGCTCTGAGGAAAGAATGAAGTACTTCTACTATTCAGTTATAAAACATTTCTATAAGGCAGGTATGATTAAAAAAAAAAAGCCTGTTTTACAGCTGATAATCCAAACCAGAGTAAAATCTAATCCACCTCAAATTTGTTGAAATTTCTCCATTTACTTGGGGTGATGCTCTGTAGAGGCCTTTGTGTGAGAGAAGAAGCACACGGAGCTGCTCATCCTGCCAAGTGTGTCTGAGATAGCAGGAGAAACTCCATTTGCAGTTGCCAAGTTTGTGCACAAATATGGTGTCTTGAGTTTCACAAACCTGCTGCCTCTACCCTGCTCATGCCTCGCACAATCCACATTCATTGTAGAAAGGACTCTGAGCCAGTATTCCTAAGGAAAACAAAAGATGGATGGAAACTGAAGTATAAATTATGAAGTTAGAGACACAGAGCTCTTGGCATGCTTATGGAGAGTTAGCAGGTGGAGAGAGGGGGCTAATTCCTATCAGGCACAATCACTGGATGTGTGAAATTGAACCTCCTGAAACATTTCCAGTGGGTATACACAGCTTGTAGTCCTTTCTTTTTTATGTCTGTGCACTTTGGTGTGCTGGATTCTATTCATGGGCCTGCTCTGGCAGGGAGTTGGACTCGGAGATCTCCAGGGTCCTTTCCAGCCCCTGACACCGTGGGATCTGGTTTTCATGCTCTTTTCTGTAGGTACCTCTGTAGGTATCTTGAGCTAATAGTTAAGACAGGCTAGGTGGTATCATCCTGTGTCTTGCCCAGAAGATGGAGAGGGTAGATGGTCCTTTCACCCATCCCTGCTGTGTGCTTGGCAGCAATGTCCCAGCCAGAGATGCAGCAATGTCATGCTGCTGGCCCTCCCTTCTCAATATAATACAGAGTAGAAAAAGAAGCCTATTTGGCCACTTTTCGCTGTATGTTGTATCATGGAATCATGGAATGGCCAGGGCTGGAAGGGGCCTCCAAAGGGCATCTAGTGCAGCCCCCTGCAGTGGGCAGGGACACCCTCAACTAGCCCAGGCTGTTCAGAGCCTTGGCCAACCTCACCTGGAATAGCTCCAGGGATGGGGCCTCAACCANAGCAGAGCTGTTCCAGCCTCTGAGCATCTCTGTGGCCTCCTCTGGCCCTGCTCCATCAGCTCCATGGCCCTGTTGTGCTGAGGGCTCCAGAACTGGCTGCAATACTCCAGGGTAGGTGTGAGCAGAGCAGAGCAGAGGGGCAGAATCCCCTCTCTCCAGCTGCTGGCCACACTTCTCTTGCTGCAGCCCAGGATGCCATTGGCCTTCTTGGCTGCCAGTGCCCACTGCTGCCTCATGGCCAGCTTCTCAGCCACCTACACTATCTTTGTCCTCTGACATGTGAGAATTTCAAGCCTACTGTCCATGTATAAATGTCAGAACTTCTGAGTCTTTCTCTAGGCCAAGTTAAAAACTTTGCAGTATGGAGAAGGTGGGAGTTTGCATCCGAATACAAAATACATGAGATCTAGTCCCAGTACAGGGCAAGCTGAATAAAACCATTAACAGTGGTTTATCTTCCATCTCACTTGATCACACTGCAGCTGTATCCCATTTGATGGTGACATGTTTGTACACAGGGCTTTGCATCAATGCAGTGTGTTTGAGAATGCTCCCAGTAACTGGAACAGAAGTCATTCCATAGGCCTGGGTTTGTTTAACTTCATTCAGTTCTCAGCAGGCTGATTCCATAGTGCAAAAATAACTGCTACCCTTGACTCCTTGGTTTGCCATTTAACAAGAAAAGAACAGGGGCTTGTGGGCTCTCTGTGCTGCTTTGCCAATCTCATCTGGAACAAACACAATTAGGGTACTTTGTTCTGTTTGTAATCTAAATTAGATGACCTCAGTGACATTGATACCTTACTTTGTGCTAAAGATGCTTATACACAGGAAGAAAACGTTGAACTAGAATTAATTATCTTCATTCTTCTTTCTCTGTTGGTTTCTCTGCACTGCCTAGTAAATATGTTAAATAAAGAGTATTAAACAGGTTGTGCCATTTCTGTGTACGTGTTAGGTGTTTGTACCAGGTTGTGTGCCTCTGAACATCTCTCCTGATGGGCATTCTCTTAGAAGGAAACAGTTCTCTAAATATCAGGTGAAACTCCACAAGTGCTTCACGTAAAAATCTGCTTTATTTTTCAGGTGTCCTGGAAATGATGCAGACTAGAATCAGTGCTCTGCAAAGCACTGTTGATAGGTAAGCCATTCATTATGGGATTAGAAAGCGTAAATTCTTAATTGTTCTCTCTCATTGTGTATGAATACTGCTATAAATAAATCTCTCTTCTTATTTCTAGAATTAAAGTCAAAATTGTTGACCCCTACAACAAAATAGTGTCTCGCACAGCTCAGCTAGCAAAACTTCAAGTAAGTTGTATTAAAAATGTATTTTAAAAAACCCTTTTGGAACATGCATTGTTTTCCAGTTGTCACCAAGAACGGGTGGGATTTCCATACTCAGTAGCCTGTAGTTTGTTGTCAGTATTCCTTATCAATAATCAGCATTTCTGTGTCTCTTCCTGAGCTACTGACAAGTGCTTCATACTGCTTGAGTTGGAAACTGACCTTGACTCTGGCTATGTGAGTTTTTGTAGAGATGGAGGGAATAGGGGAGGGTTGTCTGAGTACAGAGGAAGTAAATTCTTATTACTATTTATGTGACTTTGGTATTTAATGTTATGGTGCCATTGTGTAGAAGGTGCTTTTCTCCTCTAAATTCATGTTTGGCTGTAGTTTAGTGAAGAGCTTTGAATATTCACTAAGTAGTGAATATTCAACTTATGGAGGCAGTTGTTCTGAGGTTTTACAAGTCCAGGTGGGATAGTTCTCCCTGTTTTTAAATATAAATGGACTCTACAAGAGAATGTAAATCTTTGTTAGAAGATAAAAGTGGGAGAGAGCTTTTCACAGTGATGGTGAGCTGAGTGTCAAACACTGCCTTTGTTGATTTTATTATAATGGAAAAATATTCCATAGATGTTCAAGAGTTGAGTATCTCCATTCTATTTATTTATGGTTTGAAAAGCAGCACAACTCCAAACACACAAGTGTTTAATGAGTTATTGTTTGAAGTGTGGCCAGCAGGTACAGGGAGGGGATTCTCCCCCTCTGCTCCACTCTGGGGACACCCCCCTGCAGCTGCCTCCAGGGCTGCAGCCCCCAGCACAGGAGAGCTCTGGAGGGGCTGGAAGGTGTCCAGAGCAGGGCCACGAGGAGGAGCAGAGGCTGGAGCAGCTCCTGTGAGGACAGGCTGAGAGAGTTGGGGGTGTTCAGCCTGCAGAAGAGAAGGCTCCAGGGAGAGCTTCTGGTGGCTCCCAGGATCTGCAGGGGCTGCAGGAAAGCTGGGGAGGGACTTTGGAGGCTGTGGGGCAGTGCCAGGACTGGAGGGGCTGTATCCAAACTCAAGCTGGGGGGGTTCAGAGCAGCCCTGAGGAAGAATTTCTTCTTCTTCCCCAGGAGGGTGGGGAGAGCCTGGCCCAGGGTGCCCAGAGAGGTGGGGGCAGCCCCATCCTTGGCAGTTTCTCAGGCCAGGCTGGATGGGGCTCTGAGCAACCTGCTCTGGTGGGAGGTGTCCCTGCCTTGGCAGGGGCTGGAACTGGAGCAGCTTTGGGGTCCCTTCAACCCTGACCATTCCATGGTTCTTTGCAAGTTTAGCTTAACTTTGCAGGATGAGGAGCTTCTCTGTCAGTAGCTGGAGTGTGTGAGCTGTGGATCCACACTGAGCAGATGCCATCTGTGGTGACTGCTGTTGTGTGTAGGTAGGTGAAGCTGCAGCCCATCATGCAGGTGCTGCTCTGGGGGCTGGTGGGGCAGCAGCTCTGGTCTCTTGGCTGAACTTCTGTTATTCCTACATTCTTTCAGTAGCAGTGAAGTTCAGCAGAAAGCTCTTGCACTCTGCTCAGCCACTTTGTCCAGCTGCTTCTCTTGATCTTTTCAACTCCAGCCATTTTTTCTGCTGCCATCTGGCAGGCTGGGTGCAGGTTGGTTTTGCAGAAGATGGGAAAGGTTGCAGCTGTGGAAATGGTTGCAGGAATTGGGAGGCTAAAGATGATGTTCATTTCTGCCCTGATCTTACGCAAAGTCAAACTGCAGAAGGACGTCTGAGAAGAATGAATTCCTGAACTTAGGAAAAGGTGATTGAGTGCTCTTTGCTCTCTCTTTGCTGTAGTGGGACTACATGGATTTTCCTGTGGTGTGAAAGCAGCATCCATCCAGGGGCAGCTTTACTTAGCCTGTGCCAGGGAATTTGTAATCCCTTGCTATTCTTGGCTGTAAGTCAGAAAAAAGAGGTGCAGGGTAAGGGGAATCCTGCTAGGCTACCCTTCCTGGCACCCAAATCCACTTAATTATGTCAGTGTAGGAAGAGGAATGATGATTCCAGCATTTTTGCCAGTGAGAGTCCATCCTGGGCCGAGAGCTGCTTGTCCCTTTTCTGTCCCTGCTATCAACATCTGTAGGTTGGCAGTTGCATTTTGCTGACCTGTGCTGTTTCAGGGCCTCTCCTATTCATCATGACATTAGCTTAGTGTTTGCCATTGATTGCTGTGGGACTTCTCACAACTGAAGGAATATTTGGCTTACATGAAGCTGGATTTTGCCATCCCTAATTGTTTTTAATACAGTCTGGCTTTTTCATAAGCTTTCACACTGCAAATTCCTTGTCAGACTTCACATCTAGGCCTGAGTTCTGAGTCTCTGCTGTGTGCTTGGGAATATTGTGTCTTGCTCTGCTCTGGGAACTTCATGGCATCGCGAGGGAGCAGCAGGCTCCCAGAGCTCACTTCCTACTTTAAATCACACTGTCCTCTTCCAGCCTTCCCATGGTAGATCACAAGCTAACTGGGAATAGTTAACAGCTGAAATTGAGACTAATTTACCCTTCAGAGGGTTCTCTGCAGATCGGTTTCACCAAGTGTTTCTAGGTGTTCTCTTAATTCCAGACATCTCAGTGCTTAAAAATGTTTATAATGGCCAAATTAAAAAAAAAATAAATAAAAAATGGTATTTGAAAGTTGTTTTCTCTTTAAAAGTTTTCCCCAGTAGCAGATTTCATCCTGGTGCTGCTGTAACTGAATAGTCAATGCAGCCTGAAGACAGTGGACTCTCTTCAGGCTTCTGTTAAAGACACATTGGATTACATTCTCATCTGGCAGATATATGCAGTTGCTTATGTGAGGTACTCACTGGCACATTTTCAAGTGGCCCTTTCTTTGTAATTAAGTCTTCTTTCAAGAATTTCTGAAAATTAAATTGAGATTAAAAATAAGAGGCTTTTTGAGTGCTCAGATTGAGGCAATTATGGCTGTTAATGTCAATATGTTGCTTTAAATTTCAGGAGATAACGAACAGGAGATAATATCAGAAAAATCTGTTTTTATTTTTAATTTTACTAAAACCACTAGGACTAACTCAGGCCACTGGCCTTTTCCAAATTAATCCTTGCCTGAACAGTGGAATTTGTTCATTCCAGGATGAAAGCATCTCTTTGAGAAAAGCATACTATCTAAACGGAATGAATTCGGGCTGTGTAAAGCAGGTGGTCAGGTTGGAGGATGTAGGATGCACAGACAGCTCCATTTCTGCCACGTGGCTCTCTTGTATTGCATTGTTATACACTGGCAATTCAGAAATGGAAATACTTGGGTGAAACAGAATTTTTGTCAAGGGCACAATGCAGTGGCAATCACTGAGAAGTGAAAAGTGCCTCTTCAGCCTCTTAGGATTTTTCTCCTCCCTCTAATTCGCAGGGCCAGAAGTTAAAACTTCTTTTTTTGTCTCTTGTATTATCTCTTATACAGTTTGATAGTCCTTTTTAAATTGTTTCTTGGGATAGGAGATAATGAGAGACAGTTTGAAGAAGAAGAAATAATCCGTTGGCATGTGAAGTAAAAGATGGTCAGAAGATAACTGGAGTTGAATTCCTGGGGAAAAAGAACTTTAGTCAGAGGTACACAACTGGATTAGAGAGTAATTAAATTTGGAAGCTAAGTAGTGACACTGTGCCCTCGTATTTGCTGAAGCCCAGTGCCACTATAGAAAAAGCTATTTTTGATTCATCTTGCAGAAATGTAGTTCACAGATATGAAAGTGATACGTGGCTCAAGATTTTTCTAATTAAAGAAGTGAATTAATAAGAACTAATACGTTAATCTCTCAAAGTAGGATAAGCCCTGCTTGGTTCTTGCTAATGGTAATAGAAATCATGTGGCTGCCTCACAATGCTTAGGAAACTTGCACTTCAGACTGATGCTGCAAAAGCAGTGAGAGTCATTTGGGTTTGTTTTGGTGATTTGCTTCAGTGGAGCTTTTTCTATTTTTTTTTTCCCCTTTTTATTCTGGGAGTTTAATAAAATGAAACTGTAAATATCTGTGTTTTGGTAAATTTGTGCTGGCATAGGCAAGAGAATGATAAGTTGTGCAGTCCACTGAATATTGGATGAAATTATTTGCATGTGTATATGAATTTCTGCATTTTAACAGTTTTCAGGACATTAACTTGAGGCTAAAAATTGGGTTCAAAGTCTGTCAGATACCAAATATTTTTTAAAATTATTTCTCTTTGATTTTTGTATCAATGGGGGAAAAACTTCAGGAGGCTTTGCCTTCAATATTGGGGACAATACCTCAAAACAGCCATGTTTTCCCCATTGCAAACTTCTCATTTACCTCTCTTGTTAATCTGCAGGTGTTGAACTGTACCTCTGACTGTACTGAAACCCACACACTTGATGTTCTCTGGAGTCTAGTGTAGCTGTTACCACCCTGGGATGTTGCTGCTCCTGGAGCATGTCCCTCCTGTCCCCACTGACCCAGTCCAGCCCTGGAGGAGCTCCACAGCTGCTGTAGCTCCTGCTGTGTCACTGTCTATTTATTGTGGACAAGGAGAAAACCTGTTTCAAGCCCTTAGCTGAGTGAAGGATGATGAGCAGGTGTCAGCAATGCCTTTTTTTCTCAACTGGTGTGAACAGAAACAGGCACATGTCTTTGCAAAATGCCATGTGCACCAATCTTCCTCATTTTCAGCCATGGACACCTGTATTTTCATAACCCTCTGAAAGGGTGTGAGCTGACAGTTGGCTCAGTAAAGGTGACCTTACAAAAGTCTTGCTGCAAATGAGGTTTGCACATAATTCCTACCAGAAGAGTCAGTATCTGTAATAATAGTCTTTAAGTTTTATTGCCCTCTGAAGTCAGTGCTGCAGTTTTGCCTGTTTTGGGTCAATGTTTGATTGGCAGGAGGTTGCCAAGGCTGAATTCTTTATTAAAGCTCACAGAGGGGAGGGTAGTGAGGAAGGGTGCCCAATGTGATATCAAGCTCATTTCTAGTTAGAAACAGAACACATCTCTGTCACAGGGTTCTGAGTTTCCTTTTCTCAGGCAAATCTCAGGAGTCCTGTGATGGAATCACCACTAGAATGTATCAATCTGTATGGCATCAAATCACCTCTAAAAAATCCAGAATAAAAGGGTGTTCCCAAGTCCCTTGCTTTATTCACATCTGTTTTGTTTTTTTTTTTGTTATTTCCATGTTTGAGGCCTAACTTCATGTGACCACAAAGCCCTGCTGATGTCCCCTAATGCCACTGTTCCTCTGCAGGCTGCCTGTGACCTGCTGCGCAGGATAATTCGCATCTTGTATCTCAGCAAGAGGCTTCAAGGGCAACTGCAAGGAGGGAGCAGAGAGATAACTAAAGCTGCCCAGAGTCTCAATGAACTTGGTGAGTCCTTCTTAATTGCTTTTAGAGGCATTTTTAGCTTGTGCTCGTATGACTCACACAATTGTTTGATTGAAAAGACAAATCCCCAAACCTTTTAAGGATGGTTCTTGCTGTTGGCTTCCTGATGGGAACTGAGGCATGGTATGGATGGAACTCATTAGTACTTCCATTTTTTTCTTATCACTTCTCTAGATACACTTATTTAGTAACAGGAAATTTCTGTGATGATAAAAATGATGCTCGGAAGAATGTAAGTTTTGTGATGCAATTGGTTTCTCACTGGTTTGTGTTTGTATAAAATGCCCTCAGAAGCTGCAGATAAATATTTAGCTTTTGGAAGACACTGCACTACAATAAGGCATAGTTGGAATCATGGTTTACATCCTAAAATAAAGGTATGTCCTGTGACCTTCATGAAAGCTGCATGTCATAGAATACACAGATACCTAGTTCAGCTACTGGCAGCATTCCACTGCAGTGTGACTAATTTACCCTCTCTCTTGTTGGCTTCTAGGAAGAATGATGAAATGGGTCTCATGGAGCTCCTGTTACATTCCTAGATTGTTTTCTGTACTTGAGCTAGCTTGGGCGCTTCCACCCTGTGTTGCAGGGTGCAGTGGGGAGCATCCCATTAGTCTTAGAGAGCAGTCACTGGTGCTGTGTGTAGTATCTTGCCAGCTGTTTCTCCTTCCATTTAATGGTATTCAAATTCCAGCTTCCAAAAATAGGCTGTGGGAGGGCTGAACTATCAGACATTCAGAATCATCCTGGGGTTTATTGTGCATATTTGTCACTACTGCTCTTTTTATACTGTATAATCAAAAAATTATTAGACAATGACTTAGTCTTATAATTAGATGCAGTGTTGCAAAGGGGAAGTTTATATATTTATTTAGTGTATCAGTGTGACTTAAGCATCATTAGTAGCATTCAAAGCTGGAATATTTTTTTAAATTTTCTACTTTTTCTGCATTTTTATTTTCATTTCGATCTCACATCTTCAGGATATATAAAGTAATAAAGTCTGTTAACTGCTCAAATAACAGATCTTGTAGGATTAATCTGCATGCTAGATCCTATTCACATAATGAGTACAATTAAATGGTAACATCTTAGATGTTTATCCTGTGTAGTTTTTAGGATTTCTTTCTTTGAAAGAAAATGCCTTTTATTACTCTCTCTCATTTTCTTTTAGAAAAAGAGCTTGCACTTTCTTTTGTGAAAGTCAAAAACAACGTTTTTGTTTTCAAATGCTTGGTCTTTTTCTGAAGCTTAGGATAGTCAGAGTAGTTATTATTGTCAGAGATGAAAGGAAACATCCCCTTAGGAAGCCCTTCTGAGTTTCATCCTGCAGCCCACAGAGGAGGAGCCAAGACTTGTGGTCCTTAATTTAATTCTTAATTAATCCTTAATTCTGAATGGTTTATGGCCAGGTAAATCCCTTCTCTACTGTTGTTTCTCTCTCCCTCTCTTTTCCTGGTAAGTCTTCCTTTCTTCTCTGTTCCCTCTCCATCTGCATCCCCCTTCATCTCCTGGCTCTCTGCTCTTTGTTCCCCTCCAGTGCCCACCCTGGCTGGTCTGACTGTGGTTGCTTCCCAGCAGCTGAGGGCAGGGACAGACCTGAGGAGAGGCTGCTGTGCTGGCTGGAGGGGGCTCTGCCCAGAGGGGAGGAGGGTGCCTGGTGCAGCAGGAGCCACTGGAAGGAGGCTGGGTTTGGGGATGTGGCTGGGGAGGCACCATGCTGTGCTGGCCTGGGGAAGCCCTGGGCTGTGTGGAGATCTGCAGGGCAGTGCTGGTGCTGGGTGGGACCAGAGAGCAGCTTGGCCTGAGGCTCTGCAAGTGCTGTGTGTGGAGTCTGGGGAGCCTGGGGCAGCCACTGGGCACTGGGTGTGGTGGAGAAGCTTTGGGAGGGCTTGGGAGGTCCCCCAAGGTGTGATGGTGGTGAAGAGGTAGACAGCAGTGCTGTGAAAGCCTGGAAATGAACAGTGTGTCTGTCTCATGGAGGTTTGCTTTTGAATTGGGGATCATGGCCAAGCTTGGTAGTAATCTGTGTTCTTAGGCAGGTATTTCTGAGTATCCCTTTTGTCTTTCCTTCAGGGAAAAATCTTCCCACCCTTCTACATCTCTTGTACCTGTGGTGCAATGTCATTTTTTTGCTTTGCTGAAATCAGCAGCACTCTGATATTTCTGTAAAAGCTTTGCTCTTTCTGTGGCACAATATACTTTTATTGCTTAGAAGCTATTCTAGATAGAATCTTGGCATAACTGACCATCTGTGTGTATGTTTGGGGGGCACAAACATGGTGAGCCTGTTTACTTATGTGTATTCAGCATCTATTTCCTCAGCAAATCTGTGTTAGTTACTTACAGCTTTTACTTAGTTGTGTCCTGAAATTTATTTTGCAGTGATGGGAAAAGATATAAAAATATAAAATCCTGTAATTAGCTAGAAATACAAGTCAATCAGAGGAACTACAAGAAACAGTAGATTTAACTGAGAAGGGCTTTTGTACTGGATACTTTAAGTTGCTAGTAGTCTGTAGATCTCCAGTTTCAGTAGGTGCTGTTAAGAATTTGAAAGCATTTAGTAATATTTTCCCTGAAATTTCTACTTAAAGCTTGAGTAGATCTAAAATTCCTCTGTGTTGAACTTTAACATGTTTTGAAAATAACTTCCCACTTTGGCACAGTAAGAAGAAAAAATTAATTCCCTATGTAATTTTTAGCAACTAAATGATTAAATGTTATTAATATGCATATGAGTAGATATATATGTGTGTGTGTGTGTGTGTGTGTGTATTTACAGAAAAAACCCAAACCCACCCACTTTATTCTGCAACTCCTCCACCTCCCAACACACTTCTTTTGGGTTCTCTGGCAAAGGAGAATAGAAGGTCTTTTAGTTCATTGAAGCTACTTAATATTTTACAATCCAATTCATCATATGCCCAGTTAAAACCAGTAGCATACTGAGATGTCACCCGGTGCCTGTGCAGCAGATTGCACACCCTGCCTATGCTGCTTGGTGAGATTTTAATACAAATATTTTCTAAGGTGAAAAAGAAACATTTCTAAGCAAGTTTAAACAACTGCATGTGACAAGAAAATGGGACACTAGAAATAGTTCCCTTTCACAGGAGAAATTCTGCAGGCATAAAAAATCTTCTGTCTCCTGTGTGAGCATCCTGAACTGATGGATTCCTGTCTGTAACTGTGGCCAGCAACTGGGAAGGTGAAAAACTGAGTGGCCGTGCAGGGGACACTCTGCCTGTCTGGGGACAGGTTGTTATTCATCTGTCAGTCACAGAGCTCTGGGCAACAAAGGGTTTGTGTCTTCTGCTTGTTAAATGCCTAAAACTGATGTCATTTTTTAGATAAATGTCTAGACTTCTTTTAATTGTAGTCATCTCCTCATCTCTATATGTTTGCATTATAATTAGTTTCTCAGCAAGTGAATTTCTTTGCTTGAATGACCTTGTGAGCCTGTAATACTTGGAGGAAGGCTCTCACTGCAGCCATAACGTTGCTCTTTAGTAAACTCAAGAATTAGTTTGTGTCTGAGCTGTGCAGCCATAAAATGCAGGGGAAGGGTTCTACTGAAATACGTTTTTGCACGTCTTCAATATAGAAGTTGCTCCAAGACAGTACTGCTTTCCACAGAACTTGGGAGAAGAGGGGATGGGGGAAGGTAGGACTATAAACTCACTTTAAAGCTAAGTAATTCTAGAAAAAAAAAAAGATAAAAGATGATTGGTTATAGAACCCTAATTAATATGGAAAAAACCTTACAGATTAAATGCTCCTTATAGAGAGGGAACAAAGCTTGCATGTGACACTCAGGCTTAACATGAGAATAGAATGGACAAGGGCAATTCAGAAAAATAAAGCTCAGTTTTCATTATAATTGTGAAGAGATGTCGCTTAGATGGAGAAAAATGAAATTAGCTGGACATGAGCAGCCAGGGT
>VYZU01073168.1:0-11744 GCA_013401355.1 Ceyx cyanopectus | reverse complement strand
TTCAGCCAGCTGCTGGTACTAGCACCAGAGTAAAGTACATTACGTGTGAGGTCATTCATCAAAATTGTATCATCTTGCAAGTACTTGTGTAAGGGAGGAGTTTATAATAAATATGGAACAGACACATGATGAAGACATTCAGATTATATGAATTCTGAAATACGTTTTTACTACATTGAACACTAAAAGTTGCTAGTTATTTAATTTACAAGAATGATAGAAAAGCTTCTGTGACATTTAGCTTTAGACTTCACCACATTAATTGAATGTCCCAACATGAGGCTGTAAAAAAACCACTATCTAAATATCTACTTTCAGGATACTTCCTTTGAGCAAGCAAACTTTCAGTTGAATTGTGTATGCCAACACTACACAAAACTTTGGTCTGTTCTGCAGCATGTATACCCTAGTAATTCCAGTAACTTGAGTTTTTATTGGAAAGCTACCAGTAACCTAGGGTTTTTTACAAGGTTTATAATGTCTTTTCTTAAGTTGTTTTAGAAGAATCAAGTAATGCACATATTTGTACTTTGAAATAGAAGTCGGTTTCTGTAAAATGTACTTTTATTTTGATATTACTAATTTAAATAAGGCTCTGTATTATACATAAGTAAAAATAATATTTTGATGACAATACATTCTATCATTAGGAAGTAGGATTTGCTTATTTCAAGCATTGGAATTTAAATTAAAGGGTAATCTTAGTCTTGATCTGATAATCTCATCTACGGGCATATCCTTTAAGAATATCTAGAGAAGCAGCAGAAAATAAATGGTTGTGGATGTTAAACTTTGTGTGTATGTGCAATAACATATAAAATGGTATTATTTGGCTTCAGTAAGTATACATGTTTTCTGTAGCACAAAAGACGAATGATATTAATATCAAATATTAATTCCTAAAGCCAGAACACCCTATAGGAAAAAGGCAACAAAATTTCTGGCAACTTTAGGCAATTCTTCCCTCATATCCTTCATGTTTGTATTAATTGAATCTCTAGGTGTGCACGTGCATTACATATCTGCAAAAGAAGAATTTTTTGCCCAACTTCAATGGAAAATACGGTAAGATTTTGAGCTAAGCTTTTTACACAGAGGGCACTTGCTTACAACTATCACCAGCAGGCGGAAAGTGCATACAAAAGCAAAATGTATCTTGGGTGCCTGAGACCTTTCTCTCTTTTCTGAAGCTGATTAAATAATGTAAATGCATGCATACATACATAATAAGCATCTGCGTGGTCGGGNATAGACACATCTAATGATCTTAAATAAATCTAGCTTTATTGTTTAGATGCTCAGGACAATATGCCGTCCTGGTTGGACCATGTAATTTCATTCAAGAAGCAACACATTTTATGATTACAAATGTATTAAATAATTCAATGTGAACTTGAAATACTTTAAATCTGAGACTTTACAAGGAAAGTAATAAAGTGAACTTCTTAGTATATTTTTATTTTGGCTGTATGATTTGATTTGGAATGTCAATGTCTATTACTTGCCACTTAAGTATTGCTGATACTTATGTACTGTTCTTGACCAACAAATTATCATTCATCCATTAATATTAATCTATTAATCCATTTGTTAATATTATTCTATTAACCCATTAATAGATATATATTTTCCACCTGTGTTTTAGGGAGACTTAACAGAAAATTATGGTTTAGTGTTTTTATTCAATTTATTAACTTAATTTGATTATTAGTATTAATAGCTTGTTTGACTTCCATTGTACCTGAACTGTAATATGAAGTAAACAGGAGTTATTCCTCCAGTGTTTTGAAGACTTGCATTCTAATATAGTCTCTAACTTTTAAAAAACACTGTAATGAAATAATGGTGTAGCAAGAACTGATACAAAAAATACAGTTAAGTTACATGATGGGAATACAGTTGAGGCATAAAAGGCTTCCTTGAATTTGATCTGTTTTACTCCAGGAGTTACTCCAGTGAGGTACGAATTTTTCAGACTCAAACTTGTACAGCCAAAAAAAAGTGATTCTGCAGTTATTCTGGTTTTATAATTAATTATCCTTATTGGAAATGTTCTAACATATTTAGAAAAAAAAAAAAAAAGGTAACTTTTTTTTTTAAACTTTACTCCAAAGCCTTTTGTATCCCTTCCAGAGATTCACTGGTAGATGGCTTTACTAATGATTTGAAAGTCAAGCATCTGATGTCAATTCCAAAACTCTTAAATGAAGTGTTACAGCTTACTAGTCCTTCTAAACATTTATTTTATCTAGTTTACATTTGTATTCCTAATTTAAGTATTAGAAAGTCTTTGAGCATATTTATTAGACTTTCAAAATTGCATTCGTGGCTGCCAGTGTTTATAATAGTCAGATTGGCAAACTAGACCTAATGTAATGTAAAATGACATTAAATCTTTAAAATATATTTACAAAGCCCCTGGGGCATTCATAGAATAGCAGGCTTAATAGGAAACCTCCAGTCCAGAGTTAAAAAATTAGAAGTAATTTCTGAAATTCAAGTAGCTTGTCTTCCAAATCCTTAGTATTTTGAATTGGTACAGAAATTTTATGGCGTTTGATTATTTATCTAGCAATCAAAATAATCTCAAAATTGGGCTTTTACTAAAATATTGTCTCAACAGAAACTTTCTGTAAAAACTCTTCTCACAGGGCAGAATCACCTTATGTTTGAAACAGAATTGTCCTTCATAGAGAGAGCTGAGCTGCCCTGACAGAGCAGTTGCTGGCCTGTGTCCATGGGCTGTACTTGTGTAGAATTATATTTGCTGTAATGGATTGGAGGAATTCATTGCAGGTGAGGCCTATGTGTTCCTTTATAAGAAAACTTGCTATCCATTAGTAAATCAGTGAAAATTTTGCTGTACCAAAACCAGAGTGCCATTAAAGAAAGTACTCTTGGTCCTTATTTTTATGTGTTTCCAATTTTCTTTTAGAATTTCTGTTTGCATGTACACAAGCGTATGTGCTTTTCTTCAGTCCTAGCTGAAGGGTGAATTTTGGAGCAAAGTCCAAGGAAAAAACATATGGCTATTTTTTAAAAACTAAAATAATATCTTAAGTGTTTTATGTAATTTGTTAAATAAAGGTTTGAAAATATTGCTATAGAATACCACAATTAAAGACGAAATAGTCTTTTATACTGCAGGGCTTTGGCAAATGATGTATAGTTAAAACTGAGCGTGGAAAAAAGGCCAGGTATTTGTTAGTTCTGATCCTACCTCTGTAGCTACTTTTTCTTCTTTTTCTTCGTTGTTGGGAAAACCGCCCAAGTAAACTCACATTGCTTTAGTTTTCCCATCTGTATAATTTGAATCATAACATCTTGCAGGAATGTGTGGAATTTAATATTTATGCATCACTTTGAAGTTCATCTCTAAATCAGTTTTGTAACCCAAACTCAAAAATACATGATTGGTAGAAGACTGCTCGCTGGTAAGAGCTAAAAGACACAATGATACTTTCTGAAGTTCCTGTATTTTTCTCTGTTTAAGCACTATATGTAGAATCCCAGATTAGTGAAATTTCACATCTGGGTCTCCACCTTGAGTTTATAAGATCTCTTTGTGTTGCTAGTAAATCTAGCAATATGATAAATCTGAGGTGGATGTGTTGTCTTTCTGTATTGTCAAGCCTGATGGAGCAGCATCCAGCGTGATGACTAACAGCTAATTCTCATGGAAAAAATAGTGGACACTGATGTACAATGAGAAAGAAAACAAGCATTTTCAAAGCACTTTCTGTGTGCTTTAACGAGAATGTTAAAAAGAATGTTTAAAAGAAACCATGAATCATGAGTCAATTCCAGTGCAGCAAAAAATAGTTTTTTCATCTGTATAGTGCTGAGGTCATCAAGCAGCTTAAAATTCACTTCTGCAAAACTTGGGAGCAAGTTGGGTCCTGGATGCTAATGAGTGCCTGCAGACTTTTCCCTCCTCAGGAACAAGTTAGTTTTGAGCGAAGGTCAGTGGTCAGTTTGTTGAGGGGAGTGTCCTGGTTTGGGTGAAAACCAAGCAAATTCTGTCCAGTGATTTTACTTTTCAGCTTAGGTTTCTAACTAACTGCACTTTCTAGAGTTAGCAGCATGTTTTGCAGACAGTGTCTGCTTCTAACAGTGATAACACCTCATGTTTACAGTTACTGCCAGGGATGGAATGCAAAACCAAGGCCATGGCTAGAGTTTGTGTGTTGCACTGGGGGGTGCAGAAAGTGAAAGACCACACCTGCGGGGAGGAGCGGACAGGACAGGTGACCCCAAACTGACCAACGAGGTATTCCATCCCATACACGTCATATCCAGTATATAAGCTCGGGGGGTCCGGAAGTTCGCCCCTTCTTCTTCGGGAGTCCTTCTCTTTTTGGCCCTTCTTTTGGATTGCCTTCTTCGGATTGCCCTCTTTTTGGCCCTTTTTGCCCTTATTGCCCTTCGCTCGCCCTTTTGGTCCCTTCTTCGCCCTGTTCCGGCCCTTCTCGTCCCTCTTCGCTTCCGGTCTACCCCTTTGGCTTTGGCTCTTCTCTTCGCTCCGAGACCCGGTGCCAGAGTCCAGCTCCTCCACAGCGTCCGTGAGGGTGACGTAATTACCATCGGGGGGAGGTTGGGTTCGGTACTGGCTTTGTACATATTTGTATATACTTCATTTTCATTTTTTTAATTAAATTGTTTTAGTTCCTTTTTCTAATCACTAAGTCTCTCTCCCTTATTCCTTTTCTCTCCCCTTTGGGGAGGGAGGGGGGTTAAAAGAGAGCGGTCTGTTATCGGTTTGGGGGTTGCCCTGACTCCAAACCGCGACAGGGAGTTACTTCTGTTGTATGTATGAGGAAGAGAGGAACAAACCTGATGAATCTCACAGTAACAGAGGCAAACAGGTTATCCAGGTAACTAGTCTAACAAGCAACTTTCCATTTTGTCACCAAACAAATGAGATTCTTCCCAAGGAAATCTGCTTGCATCTCAGAGGATCATGTACTGCTGTTGAGAGGGAAAGAAGACAGCTTGTCTTAACTGTAATTGTATAACTGGGATGCAGTTTCATCTTTTCATGATGTGCATGTAACTTCTGACTTGTTTTTAAAGAAGGAAAACACATTAAAATATTTAATAGTAACTTACTTGTTAGATACATCTAGGCATGTTATTCCTTAATATTTAATTTTTCTCAGCCTACAGTGCTTTTCAGGGATGCAATGAACTTGCATAAATACATTAAGAGAGCAGCTCTGTTAACACTCCTGCAGCTTATAATCTTGGTCATTCTTTCTTCCAGTATTCAGAGAAGTGAATGTCATCCAGGAGGAAATGAGGAGAACACCTGTCACCATTGTGTCTTGACTTAAAACTTTCACATTGTTGTAAATCTTTTTATATCTTCCATCCTTACAGTGTTTAAAAATCTTGTTGTTATTAAATAATCTTCCAGTGTCCTGGTAAAACATGCAAGTCTTCAGTTTACAAGTGAGGATCTGGATCTCAGGAAGAGATTCTTGCAAGAAATAGTTTGAGCATGTTATTGATATTGGTATGCTAAGTTGTCCCACAGATAAGTGCCTGTAGTTAGACAGATGGCTTAGGCCTTTATTGAGCCAAGAATATAGTGGTTTCTCCAAATTTTCCATTCTGTAAAATGTATCACTTTCTTTTCCATACAATGTTACATTTATTGTTGAAATGACTGAAAAGTATAAGAAAAAACAAACAAACTGTGAACACGTTGTGAAGGAAAATCTCTGTATATTTTCCACTGGAATAATGTGATAAGACCTTTCCTGCACATTTAAACCTGGAAAAGCAGGGAGAAACTGGAAAAAGCTTACATGGAAAGGTTCCTGTTGCCTGTGTATTTTGAGGATAACTTATTGTTACTATTGTAGTGCTGAAAAACTGTTTCATGATTTGTTATGGAGTAGTTACTGTTCCTCTGACATTAACAAAATGTAAAGTACACTAAAGTATTAACTGAATAATTTTCCCTCAATATTAAGTGTATGTATATATGGAAATACTGAAAAAGATACAGATCAGACAGAACACGATTTGGAAAAGACAGACTAAAGTGGTTTTTTTTTGCAAAATACTGTCATTTTTTTGGGGGGGGGGGGAAGGGGGTACTATATTAAGTGAATAAAATCTGAAAGCAAGGGGAATAGTACATTTTCAGCAGGACCTGGATGTTTTCCAGTATATACTGTATTTCAGTATAAAGTGATCAATATTGAGTTAATTACCTGATACAGTTTAGATTGGCCATGTCGTATGTTTCCTAAGCAGTAAGTGATTCTGATGTTACACTGCTAAAAAGGTGCTTTACTATAGTGGATGTATTTTCTCTTGCTATTCTAATAATCAGAACCTGTAAGCCACTTAGAGCAGGTAATACATGTAAAACCGGGAAGTAGTAAGTTAATAAATACATGTAACAGTGTATCTGACCTAATTTGTTAAAACCCACCCCAATTTTTTTTTGATACTATATAACTTAAGTAAACTTCCAGTGGGTAACTTAATTTACTTTTTTGATGTATTCGTTGAACTGCTAATAGACTTTCTCCACTGTGATTACTGTCTCCAGGGCATCAGCATTATTGTATTACGGTTATTGCAATGAGCTGTTGAGTGTTTGCTAAGAGAGTAGTATAGTAGTAAATGTGACTTTTAAGCGTTCAATTTTCTTTTCCGTGAGGAAACAATATTATGAATTCCTTATTTTGAACAGAATAAAATCAGTTAACTAAGTTTTACAGCCCTGTGCTGAGACACAATCTCTACATACCTTAGTTTTGAGAATCGGTGTCCTTCGCATAAAAATGTCCTAACTAAACCCGCGTTACCTTTGGCTTACTTTCTCCTGTTTAAAAAATGAGAACCCTTAACTGACAGTAAAAATTTACGAGACTCATTTTCTTCTACTCTGCTTGGAGAATGACCGCCTGCGACGATGTGCAGCTGTGTTCACGGCTCCGTGCTTCGCCGGAGTGCCGATGGAAGAGAGCAGCGACTGCACCGCCGCTCCCCTCCCCCGGGGAGGCTTCGCTGGCCTCTGCGGAGATAATGGTTGGCAGTGTAGCCCGGGGCAGGGGTTGGCTGCCGCGCTTCTCCACCCGCTCCACCATCGACCCGGCGTTTCCGCACCGTGCGGCAGTGTAAACGCAACCTTGGCCACCGCTGCTGCTGCTGCCGCCGGGCGGGCGCGGAGGGGTGCGCGGGGGGCGCGTAGCGCCGGAGGGGCGCGCGGGGGGCGCGCCGACATTCCGATGCGGTGAGGCAGTCGCGGCCCGGCCCGCCCCCACCCCGGCCCTCGCTCGGCGGGCGCGCACGACGATGGCGCTGGACCGGCTCCCGCTGCGGGGGACGGCGCCGTTACTCGGCGGAGTGGAGGCGCGGGGCTGGGACGCTTGGGCGACGCTGCTCGTTGGCGGAAGGTAGGAGGAAGATCTTCCGCGGGTAGCTTCAGCTGGCGGCTGCCCGCCGGGATGGGGGTGGCGTGCGGCAGGACTGCACCGGGGTGCGCGCTTTGGCTTCGGGGATCCCTTCTGCGGGCGCCACCTCGTCTTTTATGAGCAGTCAGCTGCACGTACCGAGGGCGTCGAAGGGGGAAGCAGCTGAATTTGTGGCGTTCAGCAGCAGTCCTGCTTGTCAGGGCTACACGCCAAACTCCTAGGACGTGGAGTAGTTCAATTACCGCTCGGAGCGGCAGCCCCCAGGTGGGGCGAGGTTCCACACCCCGCCGCAAAGGAGGCGCGGTCCCAGGGGAACTCGCCCCGCCAGCCCCGCGCCCTCGTTTCGCAGCTGAGTCAGCCGGTGGCGCTGCCCCACGACACCTCCCTCCGTCCCTTCCTCCCTCCTGCCCGAGGGCGGTGCGTGCCCCCAGCCCCCGCCCTCGGCCCGCCGGGGTAGTCTCCTCGCTAGGTCCGCTGCCACGGGCAGCGGCGGCCCTGGAGCGCTGGAGAGGCGGGGGCGGCCCCGTCCTGCAGACTGCTCCGCCGCCGGAGCCCCACCGCTGCTGGAGTCGCTGGCCAGCCCGAGAAGGAGGAGGAGGAAGATGCCTGGGGGACGCTGAAAGGTGTGTCCTCTGCTCACTCCCGCCCCCTTTCACGGGTTTCTTCCCCGAGGCTGGCGCTTCCTCCGGGGTCTCCCTGGGGCAAAACCCCAGTATCCTGGGCCCTGGCGAGGACAGCGGGGGGCTGGCCGCCGCGACCGTGCCTGAGTCGGGTGGGGGCTCCGCTTTAGACCGTGTGCCGCAGCCCTGGGCTGCCGGCGGCACGACCCGGTGGCCCGGCTGCCTGCGTTCTCCTGTGCCCTCCCCGCCTGACCTTTGTTTCGGGGCTCCCCCACCACTCGTCCGGGGGCGTTCAAAGAAATCACAAATACTGAAAAAATCGGGGAGGGTTGACCTTATCCAACAGGTTGACCTGTCATAAATTCATCCCTCCCTTTCCCTCTTTTCATTCGTTGTGATTGTGCAAACAGTTGTTATGTTTTTGCATTAAAGTCTGGCTTATTGTAATCTGGTATGAGTTGGTGTAGCTTCTGAGAGATCTGGCATTCGAATTAGCCTATAGTTGCAAGCAGCAGGGGGGATTGTTGTTCTCTATCCCTACTTGGTCTTGGTGAGCCTTTCTTGTGGTCTCTCGGCACTCTGTGCAGGCTGCAGGCCCCGGCGCTCAGGACATGAAGGGCAAATGCATTCCTTCCCGTTCCAGACTTCTCTTTAACCTGCTTGGTGAAGTGCTGTTGAGTTACAAAGATTCTAAGTCTGCAAGCACTTACAGAAGTAGTTTCACTGAAGTGTTTGTAGGATTAGGACCGAAGTGTCTGGGTGTGATGCTTACTGGTTCAGCTGCATGCTCTTGGGATGCCATCAGTACAGGTGATACAGAGAAGAGCCTATACAAGTGGCTGTGAACTAGGCTTTTAATAAAGGAAGTGTAAGACCTGGGTAAAGTGGTAGAGAAGTTCATAGAGGACCAGCTCTTTAAGGGAACAGTCACGTTTTATGTTTCACAGTAAGGCAATTGTGTGAGGAGTGGAAGTGGACTTGCTGTTGTATTTATATAACAAAAGTTTGATAATAATCTCAATCCTGTATGTTTCATATATTTGTGTGTTTGAAAGTGGATCAGAGAACCTGCCAATTATGCAATGCCATTTAGCAATTACTGCTAAATGCAAAGTGGTGACCATTATGTAGGTTAATAAGTCATGCTTTCCAACCACAGATAATAATCTTTGATCCATGGTATCTCATCCTGTGAAAAGTCAACGGCAAACAACTGATGTATACAAAGCCGGGAGCAATGAAACACATTGAGGCACAGTGATTCAGGGAGAAATACCCAAGTCATAAAGAAGCATATCCAATCTGCATAAATTTGCAAAGGATTGCTAAAATCTTTCTTAGTCACTAAATAGAATTTATTCATGTTCTGCCATATTGAGGTATAAATCTAGTACACTGTAATGAGTTCATTCCCACTTTCACACATGGTAAGAAGTTTGTTATTAAGACTTTGTGACCGCAGACCAGACAGTGCAGTTCCTGTCCTCTCAATTCACATTAATTTAATGTGATGCATTTTAACCAATAGAAGTGTGGTATTCAAGCCAGAGTTCAAACTATATATTAAGGAAACAAAACCCCAAACAAACAAAACAAACCACCAAAGCCAACAAACAAATTAAAGCACTGAAATCCAGTAAGGCACATACTGAAAAGTGACAGTTGTAACTGTTTATAAAAGATTTATAGATGGCTGGTAGATTTATAATGGCTGGAAGCATTTAACTCAAGTTAGCTCCTATTTCTTGAAGAAGAGCAGCTGTAATTTAGCAATAGTTCTTGGATTTGAAACAAGAATTAAAGGAAAAGCTGAGTTATAAAGGAGGCAAAAACAATCCCTTGTTTCATTAGAAGTCCATGATTTGCATAGGGATTTTTCCTGAACATTAAAATCAAGGGTTTTTTTAAGATAACAGCTTAATTTATCTGCATATAAACAAAAGTATTTAATTTTTTTTTCTTATTTTAAAGCACTAAAGACAGCACACAAGAGTTGTCATTTCGTTTGTACATTACCTGACATGAAATGGATATTGACTCATGACTGTGAGCCCTAAACATTACAAATGACAATTATAGTGTTATTATCAAGAATTCACATCTTTTCCTTTCATATACTTTTTGAAAATACCAGTAACTGAAACACTGAAATGAATCATGCAGATGATGTCCAGCATTGACAGACTTACTCTATTGCCACTTCACGATGCAGCCATTGATGATTTCATTTGAGTAATGGCCATAATTTGGTTATGCAGACAGCAGGTTAACGTCTGTCTGTATCTTTACATACCTTTAGTATGCAGTCTGATTAATTTTTGAATAATACTTCTCATCATTATTCTGTTGTGGAAGGCTATTGTCATGCTCACCTGAAATCCCTGGTTTTCCTTAGTTCTGTCCTTTTTCGAGCCTTAATCTCATTTAGGAGCGTTGTTGCACATGTACTTGAGGGCCTACACAACTGAGTACGTATTCTGTGAGAGCAGTCCAGCTTACTCTGCATACTGTTTTATTTGTCTTGGCAAAGCAAAAAAAATATGTCTGGTTGTGGGTGAGGTTTCCATAGTCATGGTTCTTGCATCTATTGGTCATATTTTACTTTTTGATGTATTTATTTATTTATTTAAGCTAAACATTCATCTGCTGAAATGAGACTTGTGTTTAAGAGCTAAGGATAAAGTAGTGACAGTTTGGGTTTGTTTTTTTTTTGCATTTCCTATACTGAGAGCTCTCTAATACTGTGTCCAGTTTTGGGCACTCCAAGAAAGATAGAGATTTACTGGAGAGAGTCCAGCGCAGGGCCACCAAGATGCTGAAGGGAGTGGAGCATCTCCCTTATGAGGAGAGGCTGAGAGAGCTGGGGCTCTTTAGCCTGGAGGAGACTGAGGGGGGACCTCATCAATGTCTATAAATATGTTAAAGGTGAGTATAGGGAGGATGGAGCCAGGCTCTTCTCAATGTCATCCAGTGACAGGACAAGAGGCAGTGGGAGAGGATGTTGTGGAGTCTTCATCTCTGGAGACATTGAAGACCCGCCTGGATGCGTTCCTGGGTGACTTGGTCTAGGTGATCCTGCAGGGGGTTGGACTGGCAGGGGGGTTGGACTAGATGATCTTCTAGGTCCCTTCCAACCCCTAACATTGTGATTCTGTGATAATTTTCTTCTGCTTTTGAGGCACAGAATTTTGATCTTATGTGAAATAATGGAGTTAATTTTAAATATGTCACTGTGGGATCAAAGTCTGGTCCTTGGTGGTTTCATATGCTCTCATGCTAACATCTATGTGCAGGACGTAATGTCACTGGTTTTAAACTAGACCATACACAATACTCTTAACTGCTCAGTCATTCATAAACAATCTAGCATGTTCCAACAAAAGCTAGATGTACCATCAGTTACCAAAACCTAGTAAACTACAAAATCTAGAAGGAATGAGCTCAACTATTCATCAGAATTATCCTTCCAGAGTCTGCTCTACTTCTCCAATTTATCTACTGTCAGTGATGGTGCCACAGGTAATACCAGCTCGTTCAGAGGATGATTTAAAGTAACAGAGACACACATCTTGTGCAATATGAGACATGCCCCAGGGAGCTGCCTTCTGCATTCTTTACATCAAAAGTCTTAAATACTCCAGCATAACTTTAGAGCATGGAGGCAGTTCAGTCTTCAGTCTTGTACAAGAAA